>JTDE01003985.1:31192-45918 GCA_014338405.1 Paragonimus skrjabini miyazakii
AATCCTATTACGTTTTAACAACGTAAGCTCCAGGACCACTTCTGCTGCCGACGGAGGACCATCTGGAATGCAATAACTGACCATTCGGGTCCCGTCGTCTACATAATCTGGTTGAGGCCAGCTGAACTGCTCTTCAAAATGTTCAGCCCACCTGTCAAGTCGGCGCGATTGACTGGTAATAAGTGAACCATCTTTTTCACATATGGTTTCACTTACACCGACTTGACGGCCAGTACAACCACGGATCAGGGAAAAAAGCTTTCTGTGTTTCTGTGTATAAGAAACTTGCGTTTATCAGTCTTCCTTTCAAGGGTGATCTCATGGCCGAAGTCATCTTAAGAAAGCTCAAAATTCAGTCGAAACAACCTACCTTGCTGCTCAACTGTGCGTGAGTTTCCGTTCAACACCCATTATCATGTCACAACTCAAAGACAAACTTCCATGTTCTATAACCAGCTGTTGTGTGTACTCATTTGTTTGCTCGTGTTGAGCATCATACATTGGTCGTACTAATGGTTGGCGGCATCCGAAACGGATTAGCCTGTCACAGTGATCGAAGCCAAAGGACGCCTGCGCTTTAAACCATCATCCCAAGTGGCTTGCGCTGCACCACTTGCGGTTCCACTCAAGCACCACGTATCCGGTGTAAACTCGAAAAAATAAGACCAGTAGGTGTGTGAGTGAGGCCTTTGTGTCCAGCCGGCCAATGCTAGTTAGCCAACTGAATTGGTTGTACTACAAGGCGATTGTCTGACAGAGTGTGTGAACATCATCCTGCATGGTTAAACGGTGGTGTGACTAAGACGGTCTCAAGCGCGATTGTTGCTCATTTGACTGACTCTAATCATTCTGTCAGTAAGAAAGACGCTTTTCAGATGGTTCAGCATATATTAATTGAACTATTAGTATCAGAAACGACTAGGTAGCACTGTTCCGCTTGCCATCTTTCTGGGACAACAGAAATCGTCACTCCCGGCTCACTCGATTCGTTGTGGTTGACTTACAAACGAGGGAGGCATTTTACATTACTTGCCAGGTCTCTGTCACCTTCTCGTATCCTGTCGACCGCCTAAGCGGTTGCAGTTTGATGTGTCACCTGGATTTGTGTTCAAAAACAATTTGTGCAAACTTCCTGGCTGTCGTGGCCCAGCATGACGACCTGACCCAAGGGGATTTTTGACTTACTCCTAGTGATCCAAACAAGAGGGTTTTGGAATCCACCGAAACATGACCAACAAGGCTTTGGAGATGACCTAATATTATATTCAGGTAGCAAGTGAACTATCCACAAATAGGGACCTTGAATAGTTCTAGGGGTTCGTATCTCCCAGTACCTCGGAATATTTGTAGTAGATGGTGGCTATTCATGTTACAAGAGTACCAGTTTATGGAGTTACATCAGTTATGCAATTCAGCCTACCATTGGTTGACAGCGATGGCTCATGAGGTCACAAGCTGTGGTCTGAACAAACAGCTCGACGAGTAAGACAAAATATAACGATGTAACTGATGTTGCATTTTAAAACGATATCGGATTTGTCCGCTGCGTCCGGCTTGGGAAACTGGCGAATCAAACAGGTTTACACCACAAGTCGCTTGAGAGCACATGTGTTTCCGTTAAGGTAGGTGAAAATATTTTGTGGAAGGGTTGCTTGTGTAACATCACAGTATGCTCAAACAACTTCTGTCGTCTGTACAAGAATCCATGATTTTAGCTGTGTATCTACCACTCACTATCGCAATTGCTTATTTGCCGGGCAAATTCACTTATCTTGTAGGGGACCTGCCTCGTGAACAGCAACGTAGCCATCTAAGTCACTTGTGAACAAGGCTGCGTTTTCTAATGAAAAAATACGAAGACAATGGTGCCTAGCTATTACAACCGCCACCCTGCACTGTGTTTACAAACGGCATACATCCATTAAGTATGATGCTAACATGGTTCACGCGATCGGTTTTTTAATCAGGTACCAACCAGACATATCGTCAGTGCAGACGAAAAGGAAGGCCTGCAAATCACCGATATCGCATATTAAGAGAACACCAATGCAAACAAATTGACCTATCTTCAAGTTGTGGTTTAGCGTTTGCAGTCTTGTTAATGGGTCCGTATGACCCACCCACTTCGACCACCTGCAGAATTTCATGTTACTGCATGAAAATTATAAACGACCGAACTGCATGCACTACTGTAAAAGTGTTGTCGATTATGATGATAAGTCCCGGTGCCTGCTGAATATTAGACGTTCTGGCACCCCTAGACTATCTACATGCTGTTGTTCGCAGATGACAGTGCGCTGTTTGCGTATAGTGAAGAGAAGCTAAAGCGACTGGGCGCGGCGTCCAAATATGGTTTGGATATTAACACAGGTAAGATATTTTATTTCTTTCAGCCTTATCCAGGCGGCGGTGTTGTGCCTACCTTTGGAATCATTAGAGGCACTACGGATAGCTGCACATAATTCTGTCACTTCGGTAGTAAACTGTCCACTGATCTCTCCGTGGACCGCGATCTATGAGATCGTGTTGTCAAGGCCAGCGTTACGTTTGTATATTTTGAAAGGCGTCTGCCCCAAGGAGAAATTCGACCTGAAGATAAAAAGCAAACCGCTGGTTTACCGCAAAGGTGCTGTCCACGCTGTTGTACTGAAGTGAAGCCTGGACATTGTATTAACGTAATGTGCGGTATCTGAGCTGCTTTCGTTTGGAATGTCTAAAGGAGATCTTGAGTATTCGATGGTCCAACATGATACCGAATACTGAAGTAATTCGCCAGGTATACGGGAGTGGATTGAACCCTTGTTGATGCTCAGTCTGCTTTCAACTGTTCAAATATGCCCAGAGATCTCATCAAAAGTCAAAACGTGACGAACAAGCTTGCTTTTCATGTGTCGTCTTTAGGCCAAATACAGCACAAATATGACAATAGTTATCAAGTCGGAACTGCGTGGAGCCTAATAAAATGTGAATCTAATGTCATTTCGGGATCACGGACGTGGTTACTGTGATGCCGTCTCAATTGTTCTGTTAAGCAATGAGGCTGTGGGCTATAGATAAATAACCACGGCCTAACTTAGTTAAAGAATGGGGTATATTGCAATAGACAATCGTGAGTGGTTAGAAATCAACAACATGGGAGACGTACAATAATGAACGATATCCGGGTTGAGTAAAAGTGCGGATAGCAATATCCAGGTGTGCACCGTGTGTCGGTAGTGTTGAGGGGATCACATGAAGCTGTACAGTTGTGGTGTAGTTCACATCCTCGTGTCCGATGATCTGACCTGTTGCTGAAGCGTTCACCACCCGAGACGCGGTGTTGGAAGTTGTGTTGTGTCACGAATCTGTGAGCTCAGTCCTATTGTGTGTGAACATCACATGTGTGTCGGTCAACGCATACAAATTTTCCGTGAATGCGCGTTTGTGTTTACGGTAAAGAAGAAAACAAATTGCTGTTTGTCAGGTGAATGTAGAGGGGAAAAGCTTAGTGGAACCTGTGTGTACAGATTGTATCGGGATTGCCGGATCATGCGCCAGACAGTGAAGCACGTGGTGTGGGTCAATAGCCTTGAGGGTTCGCAGACATGCGTGCATGGATGAGAAGTTAAAGTGCGAGATCTACTGACCAGATGCGGGACTGACTGTACTATCCGGTATGGCGCATGGCAATGAACCGTTACAATTACAACGACGGTAGACCATGGTGACTTCAGTGCTTGAACAAAAGACTTACGCGTGCAAATGAGGGTTTCGCAGCCGGATTAAGAAAGCCTGCGTAGCGGCCCGGATTCAACATATCATACATTTAGTGGTAGCATGTGTAGTGACCAGCGATCGTGTGGCTTCTCTAAGGATCCCGACTGCAACACTCTTGTTTAGGTTCACTACAAACTGGTGAACCTGAATAATGACTTTTCAGCGTTTTTCCTTCGGTCGCCATCTCAATTTGATGAACCCTATTAATGAGCGTTTGTTTTCTGAAGGTTTCACTCCTGCTTCGTCATTACAAATTGATGAGTCCGTTCCCAACGCCTTCTTTCGTCGCATTTTTACCTCCACTCTCAACACGAATTGGTGAGTCCGTTCCTTTTTGCCTGTCATACGCTCAGTAATTTGGTAACCCCCGATTTAAACGCGTTCCTGATCTCTTTTCAGTGCTGTTGCCGATTTAATTTACGCGTCATTTATTGCCTATTCGTAGGCCTATCCGCGTTCACATTTTACACGCCTTTGCTGTCTCATACGTTTTTGCACGGCAGCAGGTTATAAACAGGCTTACTGATAGTACTGTAACACTCGATTTTTACTGGTCACTGTGTTATTCCACCGACTTATAATCCTCGCCCATCTGGTTAGCCCATTTGCCAACCATGCGTCTAACGGTGGACACGTGTTCAGCCTGCGCATCTGACCAGGCACAACGTCGGCGCCATTAGGCACAATTAAATGTTCACGTCTGAACATTCTCGTAGGTCTTCGGTAGTTTTCGCTTGCATCCGTTTGACTCACCGCCTGCATCGTTGCATAGCTCATTCCATTCGAGATCGTTTCTCGTGCACGCCGCTATCACTGCTTAGTCTTACGGCTATTTAACACCTCTGCGGAAAACTTAATCGTTCCAATTCATATTGGTCTCCTCGCAGATTCACTTAACGTCCGCCAGCCCAACCTACTCCAACATGGGATTCAGTAGCCAACGCGGCCTTACTGACCTATCTCGACCCCGAATCCTGTTGCCACACCGCGGTCGACGCACTGACTCAGCATCTGGCATATTTTACTAGTCATGGGTCAACAAATCTGCCAGCACTGGTTATATTGGTCATCTCTCGGACATCTTTCCAAAGGTGTAGCTCTTACAGTTGTAAGGAGCACGGTACACACCTCGGATTAAACGTCCTGTCGGCTCAAACCACTAGTGCTTGCTACATCATCACTCTTAGATAGGTTATTCCCGCATGAGATCAGATATCTCAACACTTATATCAGGTTTCTGGCACGGACAACTCATCGGACGTATCAACTTGTTGCTCATCTCATTTCCGCTACGACATCCTCAACATTCAGGACCGACCCAGAGATAATCTCTGTCGCTCATCCATACGGGTGCGGTTTTCTGCTACGGCACATTTCAGCCAGCATCGGACTCTGCGACGTCGTAAGCGCTACCTAATGCTGGCAGTGCAAGAGAACACGATTAGTATCAAGGTCCTCGCTGCACGGTCATTCCTGATTGATCATTGGCGCACATCCACTTTCGATATCTACCACTCTTTTGACTTACAGCACCACAAACGCTGTGTTCGGTCATACGGGATTGTTTGCACACGTCTGTGCAAAACATGGATATCTCCAGGCCAACAGCATTTACCACTAAACGATTGCGCGGATAACGCTACCGGCACCAAACTTACGCCGTCTGCTTCATCTCAGTCCAACTAGTGTCCATTCGCAAGAACTGTCTGTGGATACTTGCCAGTCTAGACACCGCGTACTATTCCTAGGCAATCCCATTAATTTATTTGTCGATTTTTAACCTAGGCGCATTCATCACAGTTTTTTCGCACTAACCAGTAATTAAATTTTTATGTTGAGTTCCAATACTTTCACTGTATACCCACTGGAACTTGACCTACGTCACTATGGTATAAAAAGTCGTTCTGTTGAAAACGTTCAAAAAAAAATCGCAAAACATTTTGAAAACCAACGAGCCGTCCAAAATATGGCATACGTTCAACTTCTATCCCGAGTGAGTTACATATTTCTTTCAGACTGCTCGCTCCCCGTATGTTTGTCTACATTTCAGACATTTGGGAACGCTTCGACGTGTTTGCTGAACCTCCGAAGAACTCATCCGGAGACAGTTCAACGGAAGTCATTTCCAGCTCCCACCTTCTAGCCTACGACAGACATTTTTATCCTGATTGCATTTGTACACCTTGCAATTTGCACCTTTCAGGGCTTTCGTATTGTAGAAGCCTAGAGGCTCAGAAGGAGGTACAATGATGCTACCTATGTCGAGTCTCTGTCAGCACCCAACCGACACACTTCGACCGCATCGTTGTGGAGGAAACCAACTAGCAAATTGACCAGGGAAAATCCCACTCGCCCCCCGCTCTGCGTCCTACATACACGCATTCATTAGGCCTCAGCACGCATCATCACCGGTGTGGCTCGCGACTGTCTCCTTCTCATGTGAGGCTCGCCACACCACGGTCATCACTCATGCGAACACAGGCCATCGTCGACAGTCTTACATGTAAT
This sequence comes from Paragonimus skrjabini miyazakii, assembly GCA_014338405.1. Taxonomy (NCBI): domain Eukaryota; kingdom Metazoa; phylum Platyhelminthes; class Trematoda; order Plagiorchiida; family Troglotrematidae; genus Paragonimus; species Paragonimus skrjabini miyazakii. Next base: position 37,457 of record JTDE01003985.1, read on the forward strand.
GACGCGACGACCTCGGAAGTTCACAACTTCCTCAGCTGCACTGCCACATTCACCAATCCGTACACTGAGCCCGGCAGTTCACACTATTTCCACGTTGGGTTAGTTCCACCCCAGATTGGCGCAGTAGTACAAGGAGGGGAGGACCTTGTGGTCTTAGGTCTTTTGTGTATGTACTAATGGCATCTTGAGTGCCATGAACGAAACCACAAGGGGGTGGCCCATACGTCGATACCTCCGGTTACATGATCGAAGGTTGTCTACCGCCACCCTTATGGGGGAGGCTTGTGTAGTGACCAGCGATCGTGTGGCTTTTCTAAGGATCCCGGCTGCAACCGTGTTTTCTCGCTTGTCTGTTCTGTACGAATGATTCTGTGTACGCCCGCAATAGGAGGCCTGATACGAACTCAGTGCCACTTTCTTCAATCGTGCAACTAATTGCACGCAGCGAATGCTTGCCCTTTTCCTAACGAATCATCTACTATTCCATTCTCCAAGGCCATTTAACCCGAACCTTTTCCAGCGTTGTTTAAAGCACTCGAAGTTTCCACACACTTTTTGCCTGGCGCACTTTTGAGTGCCGCCGAGTGAGCTGTGGCGCATCTCGCGCTTCTTTTCTTTTTCCTCTTGGTTGCTGCCGTTGGTCCCAGACTAGGCTAGAGCTAACTACTTATCATATTTCCAAACTTTGCTGGAAATATACGGTTTGTTTCTAAACCTCCCTGTGTTCTCTAGTCCGATGCCTGCTGGGATTACGTTTTGATTGCTCTTCAGGAAAGGCGTTCTAAATTGTTAGTGGACGAGGGTTTAGCGCATACCCTTTTGTCCACTACACATGTGACGTGGTAGATCGACTCGAGTGCGACATCCAAGTTGATTTTGTGACTCGAGCCGACTAAGTGGACCAAAATTGCACTAAAAATCTTTCGTTGTTATCTAGCCGTTAACCAAGCAGAATGATGTTCGTGTATTCTCTCCGCTTTGTTGGTTGGGACACGTCCGTAGGATAGTTGGCGGCGGGAGTCCGAAGCAGATGTATGTGCAGCTAAAAACAGATAAGCGAAATCTTGGTGGCCAGAAGCTGCGCTGCGATGCAATTAGTCAAATAACTCTTCAGGGTTGTAATATCACGAGAGAATATGGTCTTCAACCAGACCACCTGAAGAAATACGGTCAGGAAGTGCCCGAAGATTTGATGAATGACAGTTGTGCGGTCGTTAACTGAGGCGCCCGGTGTGCAAAGGACATATGAATGTCATAGTGTGGTGGACTATCAAACCGAAGGTGCGAGTATCCCAACACTCGGCGGAGTACCTCAACGCGGAAGAGGTACGCCCAAAATCCCAAAGCGAGCGGATCAAGGACAGTATGAGCGACCAGACGAGCCATGGCCCAAAGAGATCGGACCAACGGACGAGGAATAGCAGGCGAAAACTCTTCCCCCCGACAGAAGGCATTAGTCACACACACAAACCGGGCAGAAGTGCACACGACGTGTTGGCGGAAACCGGTTGTGGATCGGAATTCTGGTTCATAAACGCGAGCGATCGCGCTGCATGGCAACCAGCGAGTTGGGCAGTAAAGATTGTGCTTTATTGGACATCTTTTCGCAACAGGTCGTGATGACGTAAGTGAATGGCGTTGTGGCGAATGCGCTGGCCGTCTGGGACTGGTAGATCAGTAACGTCCTCAGTACGCAGTCAACGAACTGATGGATTGTATGCTAGGCAGAATTAGATTATGTCAATTATTTACGATGTTTGTTCGTATCGACTAACGACCACATAGTTTCGTAAACGACGGCTTGGACTAGAACCCCGGCCAGGCTTTCATAAAGTCGAAGTTCTAGTCCTGGCTGTGGAAAGAATATACGCAACTGACGAGCTTTTACAAGAGAAACTCGAGTACAACACTGGCTGGCTGGAAAATCTTTGGGAATGCGACAGCAGCGATCGATTGTGAGTGATGTTCAACTTGTACCAACCAAATTCCGTACTAATTACTAGTAATGTTGACGTTTGTCTCATCGATTTCACAATGGACACGACTGTATCAGCATAATCAAACATGTCGTCATGTTATGTTGCGAGTAGTGTATAACCTTCTGGACAATTAATTACTTAAAAATATATGGTCCTGTTCAACCTGGCTCATTATGTGGAGGCATATCAATGATGGGCCCCGGAACGGCGCAAGAAGTCGCTTCGACAAATCGCTTTCAAAGCATGAATTGTTCCAGCATTCAGGGTTGTGGCTTTAATGTAGGTAGGGACAAGAGTGACGGTCGTGGGTAAACCTCGCAACTATTGAGGAACAGTGTAACCACCCTTATTTTAAGTCAAAATCGATAAAAGATATATTGATCAAAAACAGGATGTTGTAAACCCTCCTAAACGGTACGCTAGTTCGATCTCGGTATAGTGGTGCGCTCGATAAAATCGGATTCTCGTCCCGGTAATAATTCACACGAAAATCTCGGTCCCGAATAGTACCGCGACTGTCCCCGTAATCACTCCCAAGGCAAGCCAAAAGACGCGTTCAGAATAGGAAGCTTTGTTCCGCTACAAAACGGAATGCGGCTAGGGCGACAAGTACAAATTATTTATAGGGCACGTCATGAACACACATCCCCCCATCATGAGAAACAGTTAGGACCACACATGTGTATAGCGGTATAAAAAAGTCTCAACCGATTTTGAACAGTTCTGCTGGTTCGGACAGAGTCGAGTGATTTTTTTCCTTCGCTCTCACGACGGAGGCGCCCTTGGGCCGGTCACATGGTGGGGCGCCCTAACACAGGTTCTAGTCAAAACCTGAACTTCATGCCAGTAAAATACAAGAAACGGTTATATCAACGCTATTCGCATAAACAAGACGTGTTTATATCGACGAAGAAACCATGTAAGTTCAAGCTTTCTTTGCAGTCTACCAGTAAGCCCAAAAGGTATTGCGTCTCTGGTATACCAAGAAAGCCCCGAATCAAACTTTAGCGTGCCAACAACGTCAAAACACCTGTTTTATCACCAGCAATCAGTGGACCTAACACGTTCGTGAAGTCCAGACTAAGTTGTATGGTACATGTATTATTCAAGGAGGTCAATTTTTCTGACGAGAAGTACACTAGGCCTGTACTTTGAAAAGCAGATATTTAAAGGTATGGGACATTCCATCCTCACGAATCCTGGGGGCATTTCCTGCAGGAAAAATCTATACGGTGGGATCGGAACAGACCAAAAGTTGGACGTTCAACAGGTTTAATTGTTCAAAACACATGGTTCCTTTTATCCATTCAGTCAGAACAGAGAGAGGATGTATCGACTCAGCCTCACCATTTGCTATCGTAAGAATGCCAACTGCAACACGTGAACGGACTAACAAAATAAATCAATCCTTCGAGCGCTAGCCGTGCAATCAGTTCCGTAGTAAGAAGGTTGATCGCATCGGCACCTTCTATAAACATAAAATCGGCTGAAGTCTGATTAGCATCGCTTCGCTGATCGCAGCAGTTACGTAATATCTTGAATGATTTGACCACGTTAGGTAGTTGGTCGGTCGTTAGAACCCTTCGAGATCGATGAAGCAGGGCTGTTCGAGCCTGCTGCAGCCAACAGGTCGTTTTTGACATTGCAATTGATACCCGCTTATGAATGTTTCGCCACAAGTTGTTACACGTACCGATTTGTCCTGCTTACGTAGACGTCATTACAGCTGCAATCCAAATAATATACCATATAGTTAGGTATGTGTCACCGCCCTCAACAGCCAACCTCCCAGTGTTCAATAGAATGAGAAGCCGGGCGGGTGCGTTGTAAAGACAATGTCAGTTTGTGAATCACAGTCTTGGTTAAATGGATTCGCAGATATATTCTTTCTCTCCGTAATGGAGCCTGCCAAATGTGATGTTTTCACCTTACAGCACATATTCATGAAAAACACCATCAGCCGGCGTTTTTCTAATAAGTCTTCCCTTTTCACCCAATTAGTCTGTTGTACGTAACTTTGCGTCCCTGTGAAATATGATTTCCACTAATCCCCATTTGTAAGCAGTCGATGCGAAACTAGTGAGCTGCAAACATCGCCCGCTTCATGTAGGTTTACGACAAACAAACCGTCGGAATGTTCTGTCTTGACATCTAGTGATAAGAATGTCTATGGAAGGTAGGTAAGTTCTGAACTTCACCTCATGGGAGACAGTGAAACTTGGGTGAATAAAACTCAAATCACTGAAAAGTGGAGTAAAAGCACATTCACTGTTAAGAATTGGAATGTAATTCATCCAACGTTCGTGAAGCAAGACACGAGAAATCCCCTAGCGGAGTTATCTATCATAAATTCACAAGAATACATTTGTCAATATAGGATCCAGAAGGTTACCTTTACAGCAGCACCGTCAATGTGTTAACAACTCACAGCTTCAAGCGAAATGTTTGTTGCAGAATCAAAAGCGAGATACTTAGGGTAACCTGAAGGCACACACAGGCTTATAACCTGAATGGAAACAAACCCAAAGATGGAGTGAATCAACTGCTGCAGCACACATTCCGAAACTGGACAGCCATACTTCAAAAATTTACCAGACAACACATCTTCACCCGCAGCCTTACCATTTCCCAGTTGTCCAACAGCCCTCTGCAACCTCGCCAAATCCGAAACGGGAGAAAGTGACTGTTTGGCACCTTGTTGTGGCTGGAACCACAAGGACCGAGACTTCCGGATCAAAAAAGTACACAAGCCTGACCACCACGCCGAGGTAGCAGAAAAGGTCACACAGACATACCGGACCTACAGAAAGGACAGCGACAGAAACGCATCTCTATCTGTCACAGTTTGGAGCCATTTTAGGTCGGTTAAGAATCGTGTGTAAAATTAAACTCTATCGCAGTACTTGGGATGCACAAAGGGGTGTTGAGTTTCAGAAGAAACTGGAAGTTTTACTACGAACGGGGCTTCTAATCAGCAAGGCCCAACAAAATCCCAGAAACTAATTTGTCGCCACTTTTGATAGAAGTGTTGCCTGTATGTCTGAGATAGTACCTTTCAAAAATAACCGTATCGGCTCGGTATGAAAACTGCCCGGATTAGCTGAAGCAGCCTAACATCGTTTCAAATAGTGCAGCTGGATGATTCGATGCTAAGCTCGTAGATCCCGCCGGTCGACACCAGTTAGCCCAGAGAAAGCAGGCCTCCGCTCAGCAAAAAAACATACTCAAACTGGTAAAAATCTACCCGATTCCCCGCTTATTCAAACACCGACACAAGATATAACAGTGGGCCAATCCAAACGTCGCGCTAAAGATACTACATTATGATTGGACGAACATTCTTAATGTTACGTCTTCCGTTATTCACTAATTTATTTGTTCTATATTAAACCAAGTAACTTACAGTTTGTGACTTTGTATGTGCCATTACGATCAGCCAATGACAGACTGTGAATTCTTCAATACTGTTGTACATCCATAGATTAGGCTTTTTGTCTCGCGATTAAGAACTGCTTATTGCAACCAGTACGAGGTCTTCTCATTACTTGCGTGGGAGGTTTCAATTCGAGTACGATTTCTAGGGCTCTTCGAAGTCCACATTTCCGAGTATTACATAAACAATATGTGATCCAAATCAACATGTAATCTGATAAGAGTAGCGGGGTCGTCGTCAAGAACATAAACGACCAGTTGCTGAAAATGCATTCCGTCTTACAAGTTAAACCTGAAACTGATCAGAAGGGCGTAGTAGAACAGGATGAGAATGAAATTATCAAAAGTGTAAGCTTTGCAGCAAGGGAAGTAACGGGCCAAACAGTAGTGGGCGTCACTAGGCAGAGTAAACTCCAATTTCCAAAACTTTATGGCCTGTCGAAAGGTAAAAAACAAAGAGTTTCTTTGAGACCAATTCTGTTTATAACGGAATTTTGTATACTTGTTCAATGGCTAGTTGGATGTTTGGAGTCCCTTCAAAATCGTTCAGTTACACATCCAGCAGAAGATAACTTTCAACTTGACAGACTAGCCAAAGACATTATCGTCCAGAGCCAATATATGATGCTCTACGATGTGACCCCTGTTCATCAGTGTCCCTCCACACTGTACCATTGCTTCAATTTGCATGCGTGCATCCAACAACAGCGTGCTCCCAGCTGGTCTGAGCGATTTGTAGTTTGTTTGCACACAGAATACTCACTTTCATTTAAACTGTCAAACGTACCAACGGTATGAATGAGTAACAAAGGACAATCCCCTGGGTTCCACCCTAACTAACATTTTAACGCCAAGTATCGGAAGACAGTAGGAAAGTTGCTAGCGAGAACATTGTTCTACGAACGCAACGTGGACGATCGATTCCCAGTCAAAAATATCGCGCAGAACCGCTTTTGATCACCTTGGACTCTGTCGCGTCAGCCCTTTCACGATAAAAATATAAACGAAACACTTAATTCATCAATGCAGAAAGAAGACACATGTTGCGATATATCAATATTTTGTTCACTGCCATCAGTCGCAAACGTAAGCCTTGCGAGTTATATGGCACACAAAGAGAGAGACAAAATATGGACACGTATACAATCACATCACGTATTACTTCATCACCAACACGGCAACACAATGGGTTGCTTCAATCACTTCTGTGCACATAGCGCCGGCTGGTGAGTCCTGATCAACATGCCTTCGTTAAAGGCCAGTAGCTTCGGGTTCTGTTGACGTAACAATATTTTGACTGATCTAAGTAGGTCAACCTGGTGGCCTGTTATCATGAGATGTCTGGCAATCGATGATGCGGGACTTCGGGTAACGGATTCACTGGTTTCAGATCGTTGTGTCATGAGCTGTTTTAACCAGTTTGGTACGTGTTCTGCCACTCGCTGAGATAGCTGTCGGTCTGTTCTGCCTATATAAACGTTACCGCAATTGCAAGTGAACTGACAGACAACACGAGAGACAGATTGGTCAGACAGACTGCGTTCGCGATTGTGCAGAACGGGTCCTTTGGTGGTTTGAACCGAGCGTAATTGGGCAGCTGCATACGCACGGGATAGGGCACATTGCATTTGGTCACTTTGCTGTGAATGTCTATGAACATTACAAGATACCCGTTTGCCAGCAACGTTTTTCTCAGCATTTCTTGTTCCATCTGCAGCTTATCAGGGGTGCAAATGTGTTTGGCCCTATGGAATAAGGTTTTGACCAAACCCCTTTTCTATGCTATCGGGGCAAAGCTGAAGATATTGTCCGCCCCATGTTGCCTTGCGATGGGCCGATCGCCGTAGTGTTTTATCCTCACGCCTAATGATGAATACATCTAAGAAAGCTAAACTGCCATTCGTGAGACAAAGATAGGTTCGAATGAATAGAGTTACGAAGATTAAAAAATAAATCAAAATGGCCAGTGTCCGTAAAAATCAAAATATCATCAACATATCGTTTGTACAATAAGGTTTTGGCAATATTATCAAAGATTTGTCGTTCAATCATTTCCAGAATGATATCGGTCAATGTTGGGCCTAATGGATTACCCATAACCACTGCGTCTACTTGTCTATAAGAAAGCCCTTCAAAATTGAACTTGATGTTTTCTATACACAGTAAAATGGGATCCTTAAGATATTCAAGTGGAATGCTTATATCACAGTTTTGGCTGGAAATAAAATCACATAAAAACTCAACTGTCTCTCGAAGAGAAACGTTAGTAAAAAGGGGATCAACTCTATTCATCCGAACCTGTCCTTGTCTAACGAAAGGGAATTAAACGGCAGTTTAACTTTTTTAGATGTACTCATCACCAGACGCGAGGATGAGACAGTACAGCGACCGGTGCATCACAAAATAACACGGGTCGGACAATATCTTCAGTTCTCCAGCCTTGCCCCGATAGCATACAAGAGGGGTCTGATCAAAGCCCTATTTCGTAAGGCCAGACATATTTGCATCCCTGATAAGCTGCCGATGGAACAAGAAATGCTGAGAGCAACGTTGCTGGTAAACGGATATCTTGAAAAGTTCATCGACGTACACATCATGATGAACATATGCAATGAGTCAGTACAAACAGCTCAAAAAAAGACTTATTCTTACTGTTGCAATTCAAAGGTGATCATCTGGCAAACATCAAGCACAAATTGCAATGTGCTCTATTCCACACGTATGCGACTGCTCAATTACGCTCGGTCCAAACCACCAAAGGACCCGTTCTGCACAATCGCGAACGCAGTCTGTCTGACCAATCTGTCTCTCGTGTTGTCTGTCAGTTCACTTGCAATTGCGGTAACGTTTATATAGGCAGAACAGACCGACAGCTATCTCAGCGAGTGGCAGAACACGTACCAAACTGGTTAAAACAGCTCATGACACAACGATCTGAAACCAGTGAATCCGTTACCCGAAGTCCCGCATCATCGATTGCCAGACATCTCATGATAACAGGCCACCAGGTTGACCTACTTAGATCAGTCAAAATATTGTTACGTCAACAGA
>JTDE01003986.1:13307-35907 GCA_014338405.1 Paragonimus skrjabini miyazakii
AGATGCGCAAGCCGTCACACCGCGTCAAGGTCCAGTCTCGTTGTGACAGGCAAAAGTGGGTATTCGGCAACATATACGCGCACAGATGGTGATACGTAACTAGAGCGTTAGTAGTAGCAAGTTATGCGTGTTATGCCAATGTGACCATTGTTCTGGGGCTGTTTGGGACCTGGACCAGTGTTAGATCCATCTGACCGTGAAAATCGCTTCATCTTCATAAGTTTGTTAGAAGATTCAATCACGTGGAGATTAGGGAGACATAAGGCACGTAAGAAAGGATACATTCGCCCTACAATTGGACTGACGGCTGAAAAACCAAAAAAAGAAAGTTAACACGCGTCACACAATGAAATAATGCAGCAGTAACGAAGACACTCAGTAATACATTCCCTTAGGGGCTTGAGATGCGAATTTCTGTGAATGTTTCTGGTGTTTGCACTCTGAAACAGATAGGTCAGCAGGCCACCCTTGATCTGACATCAAACTCATTAAAAGTTGCTAGTTGTTGAATTTCACAGACCTTGTTCCAGAACAAGTCAACCTTTCAAGCCAACAGAATCCACACTGTCTACCCGATGCCAGTTATATACTCTGGAAGACTTCACGACGGCCACTACCGGTCAGGCTGGAGTAGGTATAGTAAACCGATGTAAAATAAAATAGATGCATAACTTAAACGCAGTAGACACTAGAATAATGCCGCCGTAGTTGTCAAGTAGACTTTGGGCTCCCTTTTGAGAACTGGATAAACCGCTGATTAGCACCGATCATGAGGTACCTCTCAAGTTTCCAAATCGTCTGAAGAATCTTTGTCAGTTGTGGAGTAAGTCTTTTCTCGTCATCGTTAAAAAGGGTATTTAGCAAAATCTGGACCTACAGCCTTGTTGCACTTCGGCAAACTAAGTTCCAGAGCCACTCCGGCTTTCAATGAAGAGCTGTCTGGAATGCAATAGCTGACCATTCAGATCTCCTCGTCCTTACGGTCCGGTTGAGGCCATTTACATTTTTCCTCAAAATCTTAAGTTTGTTCCTCAAGTCAGTGCAACTGGATGGTGATGAGAGACCCATCCCTCACAGTCTCACATTGACTGAACGGCTGACGTAACCGCGAATATCTGCCATTCCTAATTGGAATGTCTCGTTCCGTTTCTTCCGACTGTTTGACTAAGTGATTCTCACTATCCTTGCACAATTTTTAAATTAGTTTTCTCTCAAGTTTTCAACGGTCGTCGTCACATTCGAAGCCAGATGGAATCCGTCTTGTACTTTCACTGGCGCGTTTAAATCCATCTTTATGATGCCGAGATTTTGTGTTTTAATTTTTTTTAGCTTCAAGTTGCAGGTTGTACTGGAAATCTCGCTGCCTGAATCTCTACAGCCCTGATTACCTGATTTGTGCGATAAGGATTTGCAAACTATTTATGCAAAACGATAGGCTTGTTATCATTTGGTACACCGGGCCAAATGCACGCTGAGCTGTTTGAACTCCTACTGACACATTTGATGATCTTGGTGATCAAATAAACCAGAACACAACTTACACTGAGATTATTGTTTACTGTGTATTTGGTGAAAATTTTTACTGCGGCTTCGTTTGCTTCTATAAACCGAAATGTTGAATTCAAACATTGACGACCACTTACTCCGTTTTATTGGTTTCTAAAGAATTGGATGTTACAAATGCGCTCTAGTTATCTCTTCATTTATTTTCAGTAACTCGTTTCGAATGCACGCACCCTGTTGTTTTTACAGGTTGAGTGTCCGATCCTCAGCAGCTTTATTTTTTTTGTTAGCTCACACTCAATTTGGTCCGTTTTTTATGAGATCAACGATTTATTTGTGCCCGTTATATGACTGTTAAAACTGACGGTATGTTAAGCCACAAGACCTGTTAGTATCGTCATTGTAAGAACTTACCTGCCTTTTAAATGCTTTTCATCGTTATTGCTGTTAGATGAACGGTTTGTCCGGATTTTCTCAGTCTAATCACTTCTCTCTCCCCTCGCCATCGAGGATGACGGAAAACTTGTGCCTGAACATCCGACGTATTTGGGTATTGGTTATGAATAAGCGTGAAATGGCGAATGAGATGTGATCAAAATATTTCCCTGATTCCTACACTTTTATCTTCCCGTACTTCGAAATCAATGGATCATTTATGGCTGATCTGCACATGGGCGGACATCCAATACAGTCAGTTGCACGATATATAACGCTATGTGTGTAACTCTCTTCTGGCATGGACTTAATGGGACCGAAGTCTTAGTCAACATAGCCCCCCAGACAACTTGATAACAGGACTATTTTGAGGGACAGTTCAACTGTGTTCGATTGGACGTCGACGCACAAGTGTTTTTGACAGTCCTCCTTTAGGAGTCAAAGTGGCTCTCGTGCGTATGTTGTTAAAGTGCAACAAGGTTTCTGATACAGTTCTTTCAGATTTGTCCCTAGCTTTCATATTTCCGCATACTTCTCTGCTAGCCCTTGCCAGAAAGAAACATCAGATTGTAATTTGGTTCTTGTTCGAGCTCACCAGTAGTTCGTATTCGTACGCTGATCATGTCGATTACTGCCCTATTGACTCTACGTTAGGTACGACCAAATTAACCCATCTGCACTCTTCTCCGCGTTCGCTTGTGCATACTGTTCATTCCATCGACCTGACAATATTGATTCGATGGATGTCGGCTAGCCTTTCTTTTCAGAATGTTTTTTAATTGTGGCATCCATAAGTATTAGCTTTCGCTACAGACTTAAAGAAACCGACTGGTCGTTACCATTAGTCTGTAATTTTCAACAACAAAACGACCAGTTACCAACGTGGGATCCCATATCTGCGAAGCGCTTTCGAAGGGTGTTTCTATTGCATTCCAACTGGAGAGGTCTGAACCTTTTAGCTTAATTGACGTGGGCCGGCTTGCAGTTTCCTACCCCGCCATATCTGGGTCGGTCGACTTTTAGGAGATCCATTTGATTTTATGATATATTTGTTATTCTCTGAAAATTTCAAGTTTCAATAAATTTAATAAGTGATAACTTCCTAAAAGAAATGTTCCCTTTCCAACTTTTTCTTTCCTATGTGGTGTCTACCATGTAACCAAAACGATCACACAGACTGGCGCATCAATATTTTCGTCTCAGCCAACTACTGTGATACTTGTGGATGCGGGAGATTCTGCTCCCGTGTCCTGATTAGGCAAGGGCTAATGGGCGGAATCCCACGCTGCCTGGTCGTAATCCTTCAGCTACTGAGAGTGCGAGTAGGACCATACGTGGTGTGGCACTAGGCTTGGAACGCTGGTGTCCTGTGGCCTCCATCTTTGTGATGGACGAATGCGGACGTCAGTGCCACCAAGCACATGTGGGCTGAGTACTGTCAGGTTACCCTTAGAACAAAATTGTGCTGGGACAGCAAAGCTGTACTGATGATTCGGCCATTTAGGATAGAGTTTTCACTGTCAGAATGTCTGGATCCCTAGTCCCTGAATAAAAATGGATGATCAACCACCTTCTTAGAAACGCCTCCACGTAATCTGATTGGTTGTCTGACATACAACCAACATATGTGGGACCTGTCCATCCTTGCAGGTTATGGCAAATAGGGCTAGAACCTGCGACCATGTGATTTATATCTAGTCGTTGTTACCACTGGCTGTGACGAAACGCACTTGTTTCAACTAGGTTCGTAGATTCATGATTATTGTTTGAAAAGTGGATTATCTAAAATTCACATCAGTTCGTTTGTGAGGTGAACAAGTGTGGTTCTCATTGATCAAGTTGAATCGGTAAATATTGGACTATTTTTTTCTCTAACTCATACTCGCGCGTTTTTTTACCTTGTGTTATGTATTCTCTACCAGTTTGTTATCTTACAGCTTGTCTTCCAAACTGTGACTTTACGCGAATTTTATCCCGCATGTGACTTTCGGAACTGAAATATTAATGGTGAGTTTCTAACTTACGTGGACAATTTCACATGCTCTCTTTTGTGGTTGTTGTGGATGTCGGTGATGTGTAACTTTACAGTTCAGTTCCTCGGAACTAGCACATTAGGTGAACGATGGCTGTATACGAACGGAGTGATCGGCTGCTTCAGTTATTGACTAGATCCGTTTACGTTTTCAACCACTAGGTTCTCCTATTTGCTAGCCAAATAAATAAACCGCCTGACTGGCACCACCTATGGTGTTAGCTTGCACAAAGTCTTGATTCAAGCAAAAACTAATTGAAGCCATACGCAGAGCTTTCCTTCACTATCTCAGAAGTATGATGGTCAGACAGTTTCTTTATATGGGTTGACGATTGGTGCAAGCGGGTCCGACGAAAAACGACAGGGAATCCATCATAAGCTGCATTACATTCGACAACAGACTACATTTGATGAACCAATAAAAATGGACTACGGAACGATTGATACGACTGTGTATTAGGTATAAGTATACGCAAGTTTTCTGTCAGAATACATGTTGATTGATGCAGGCGACTGCTAGGCGTACAAATTGATACGACGAATGTTCTACTGGAGTTTATGCACCCGAGGTTTATCAAAGACGAAACACTGTCTTGGTCAATCGTGGTGATTCTGTAATCAATAATATCAAGCAAATGTGATCCTGAATAAGAATAAACGTACATTCAAAGTAAGTAATCTAAGGACGATAGTCCACGAACCAAGTATGCTTCAGTTAACTTATTAAACATTACTGAAAACGTGCGCCAACTTCATCGGGTCAGATGCGTCTCGGTATTGATTTTCGTTCAATATAGGATAATCCACCCGGCCACCGATTCCACAGTTCTAGCACTTCACCATCTACGATGTCATTCCAGCCCAACTTAAGCTTGCACAAGCGTTGTGGAAAATTGCACGCGGTTATTGTTATATGGGCTATGTGACCAAGCGGTTCGAGGATAGAAGAGACAAACGTCAGCAGGCTTCTCCTACTGAATATCTTATACACTGAGTTGGCCTGAAATTTCTGGCTGCCCGTCTTGGTATCCCATAACAAACCGAGTATCATCTGAATTTCAGAGACTTGAAAGTTGAGTTGTACTGTTGTGGTTCCACAATCGCCTTCTTACACCGCTGACAAAACCTGTCAACCAATCATCCATTTCGTCCGCTTGACTTCTGCTCTACTCAACGTGTCCTTTAGCTGTTTGACGAATCTAAGCGCTTTCGCCATATCCGATACGCTGAATAAACAATCGTCAACATAGAAACATCGCTCTGCCTCCTAAACTACGTCCAAATCGAAGTGATTACGGTTGTCTGCCATGATTTGTCTTAATGCAAAGTTTGCACAGCTTGGGGAAAATGAGACGTCAAACAGGTGAACACATGCGAAAGTTCTGAGGGCATACATTCAAGTTACCTTCTGGCCACCATAAAAATCACAAGTAGTTACGATCCTTTCCTGGAACTCTCACGGTAGAACATTACCCCAATATGGGCCGTGACCGCTACCTTTTCTAGCCTAAATCTGAGCAGTACACCGGCTAATGGATTCGTTAGATCAGATCGGGGGACCAGTCTGCTCGTCTAGAGAATACGATGCATATCGTGCGGCGCAGTCGAAAACGGTGCGTAGTTTATTGGGCCTGGCCGGATGAAAAACTGGATGGTGCGGTAGATACTGTCTGTGTAAGTCATTATCGGCCGTTGGAGCAAGCTCAGCATAACCCTTTTCTATATATATATATATATATATATATATATATATATATATATCATAACCACAACCGACAGTAGAATGCTTCATCAACAATTCCGGATCTCTCTAGAATCGAATGCAGAATGTTTGGAGAAGCTAAAGCACATCAGACCGACTATCAGGCAAAAGTAGTGGGTCCGTACACCAAGGAAGACCGATTTCGCAGTGGCCATTTTCCAATACTATAGAGTGTTCCAACTTTGTAAACACTTTACGGACTTCGATGAACGGATCTCCTCCTTTACCTGAAATTAAGTCTAGGAGTTCCCTATTGTGTAGTCTATCAATATCACTGCTTATATCATGCAACTGAGACGGAGTGAGCATCAAAAGTAAAACCTTTTCGTGGACTCACCGGTTTCATGACCATCCACTCCAGCATCGTGCGCACTGCATAGGGTTCATTCCATTTGCCGGTCTTCTGTTCCATAATCCAATGAGCTTCAGATGCACCTGACCGGATAAGTGTTTCGGACGCTGAACACCTCTAATGTGGATCCAGGATTACAGATCATTCTTCGTAGGAACGACTCGATTCACTTCTAGCAGTCTTTTAACTGACTAAGCCCATGTCAAATGCACGACAGACTTTGAATAGACTGATTCTACATCCACCTCCACTTCGGTTGAAGGGAAGTACCGCACTATTTGAGAGTGCTTAGTGTGAGTCGTTTCGGCTATCCAGTTAAGTCCAATCCTTTTGCCAGTGACTCCCGAGTAAGAGTGATAACTGATCCAACGCCTAAGAACGCACAGGTTTATATGATACGTCCTGCGTGTCGTGACACAGCTGGTGTGGTTACCAACGCTACATGAAGATGGCTGGCAGGCGTTTCTACTGAGGAGACCGGAAGCAACATTGCTGAATGATGGTTTGTGTTGATAGATGAAGTGGAGACAGCAAACAATAATGACATCTACCACACCCTTCAACTGCTCAGCCATCTGCGGTTGGTCGCTACGTGATCGACTTTTCAGGCACACGCAACATAATTTGCGTTCTCGTGTTATATTTAACCCATCACTAACAGTTCTCGTCAAAAACTCAGAACATCTAGATGGGTAGTGCGAACCGCCGCGAATGGAACAGTGCATAGGAAAGATCGGCTGGTTTATGACGGATCGACTTCTCCTTTGTGTGGAGTATATACCCCATTTTTGGCTGACATCCTTGAGTCTTGCCTTCCAACTTTTCTCTCAAATCTCAGACTTCATGTCTGACGCTGTTTCATCGTACTTTGTGCATGCCGTGTCCACACGTTTTTCAATAGATATCACTAAATCAGAAGCTAAAAGCTCACGGTTCTGACGCGCGATCGTTGCAGCCACTTCAGCCCATTTAGAACGAAGGTGAGACGGAAGCCTTTTTACAACTGTTTCGATGCTCTTGCTGATATTTAAAGCGGAGTCGTATTTCATCTGCGTGAATGTGCCATCACAAACGCACATTTGTTGTCAAATCTCCAGGAGACAGACGCGATCCATTCAAAGGTTCATTTATGAAGAACCTGGCAACTATGTAGTTTGACCGAAACGTTTATGACAAATACTCCTGGCCAGCACCTTCGTTTGCGTTCAACACAGTGTAATGTTGAATGGCGGCTTTGGCCAGACCGTCACAGGACTGAATCGCATAAGTTAATCGTGCTTAATTGTCGTTCGTCTTTCCCTCCATCACAATCTGAAATTCCTTTAGGAATGACCAATGTAACTTCGGATCATCGTCATATGGTTGAATATCTCGCTTAGATAAATCCAAATGCTGTTCCACAGCACAAGCCACCACTTCCGCTTCAAAAGTACGTGTAAATAGTGTTACTTTAGCTTGTTGGACGTCGCCAGAAATCCATTCCGTTTCTTTATCCTTTTGGACTTGCACAGATTGTGACGTGGACTGCTTCATTCTTTCTAGATTGATGAGTTTCTCCAGCTCCTGAGTACAAAGTTTCATCAGTTCCAGTTCCAGCTGTCTTTCCAAAAGGTTATTTTCTGCCCGTGGAATTAAAGACTCAGTTTTGTATCTTGGATGTTCTGCTAAATCGAGGGCATTGCCATCTGCTACATCGGGACTTTTTATCTTGAATAATTTTGTAGGCGACCCCTAGACTGACAGCTTGATACGACAAATTTTCTACGGGAATTTATGCACCCGAGGTCTATCAAAAACGAAACACTATCTTGATCAACTGGTCGTGATTCTGTAATGAGTAATACCAAACAAATGCGATCATAAATAAAAATAAACGTACATTCAAGATAACTAATCCGAAGAGTCTAGGCCACGTAGCATCAGGGGATAATACAGTACTGTGTTCAACTCAGCAAATCAAATATACCGCAATTGATAAGCCGGTCAACTGGAGAGAGTTAAAAGTAAAATAGACATGTCAACGAAAGTTACAATTGGATTCCATCGTTTGATTCACTTTACTTCAAAGAACCACTCAAAACCATTATTCTCGTTCTATTTTGGCGGAACCCAATAGTTATTTACGTCTAGTCGATGTCTGTAAGCCTCCTGAGATAACCGTGAGCATCCCGTTGTGATATTCTAATTCAGCAAGGTTCGACGACCTGTGAACTTGTGTTTTCTCACTTCGACTTGTTTTTTACTGGATTATGCTGCATAAACTTCCTTAGTGTCAAACAGTTAATCCTCCTGTTCGTCATTGGCCTTGTTTTCCACAATTCCTTACACTTCCATCTAACATAACTTCTATTGATTGTCAGTAGTGATTGTAGCAAGGGAAAAAAAGTATACATGTCGATACTTACTGCCACTACTTGTATTTCGTCTTCTGAAGACCCATTTAACGCCTATTTTTCCCCGCAGCTCTCCTGCATCATGTAACTGATCCGTGTGAGTATTTTTACGAATATTCAGTCTGTTTGAGATTTTACCGAATATCGCTTTCTGATTTTGGTTGTTTCTTTTCGAATTACCTGTTCGTAGGAACGTCCATGCGTAGGAAGTAAACACATAAATTTACTATTCGTATGTAGTGCAAATTTCCAACTAGTGCTCAGGGACTGATATAACGTGCCTTTTCTTATGCCAACGTTCTAATACGACTTGATTGCTTGACCTGGGTACCTACTATGCGGCTTCACCTAGTCTACTTGCACGGAGACAAGAAGAACACGATTGCGGAAAAACACGCTGTAGTGCTGACTACCAGTTCGACCAAAATGAATAAAATGTCAGTAAACGTATATCATGAAATAGTGACCAAATATGGTCATTTACTTGTTGAATCACTGTCTGCTTGTTTTGGCCACTTCGCTACCAAGTGGCCAAGTAAGGCCAATTCCATAGGCATTCGTTTCTCGGGCTGGCGTGACACCCACGCTCACTTGCACGTATCTTCCTGTCGCGACACGCACGCTCACTTGCACGTATCCTCCTGGCCCGACATCCACGGTCACTTTCACGTTTCCTGCTAGTTGGTCTGACGTGCCCCTCAGTGCTTTGTTGATGTCTGATTTCGTTAGCCCTCACCGAAGGCCTGACTGGTTTGCAGTGATGTCTGATTTCATCAGCCGTCACCACTGTCCTGACTAGATTGTTTTGGTGAATTTGCATCCTAACAGGGACAATGGGCCAACTTTGACTTTTATGGTCACCGCCTTACCCTAGAACAAGCTGGTCAACCCCACCATCAAATTGGCCCATTCATCGGCGACAGTATCTTGGCCGTTGACGCCGATGCTTAATTGCTATGCAGCTAAACGAACAAGAGTGGACGCAAGTCCTTTTTAAAGATGGAAAAAATGAATGGAATGAGACTTTGCACAAAAACCCCATGCTGAAACCCAAACTTTCAACAGAAAGATGCCTACGCCTTGCGGGACAGTTAATTTATGGTTTTATTTGTTTCGCCTCATCAGACAATCTAACCAAACAACCGCGACGTCTTCACCACTTAATCCGATTAACAGCCATTTCTTATACTATCTCCAGCCCTTGATACTGTGAATCACGAAGACTCCAGCCACGAAAATAACCCCGACTTACGATAGTATCTGTTTTCATTTCTACATGATAAGTTATTGTTTGTCCTCTTCAGCTGTCGCATGAGTCGCCTACGACATTAGCATGTAGTGCCTGGTGATGGAGACGACTAACTGGCACTCTTAGTGCGTAACTCAACCATCTTAATGCACATCTCCCTAAGGGAGGGGTTAATAAGTTCACTTTCATCACCAAGTATTCGCTCCCCAATCTCACTTTCGCTTACTCGTTAGTGTCACTCAATGTGTGCACCTGAACGGATGGTCAAGTAACTAAACACGGCTTACCTCTTGCTTCGGGCAGTCCAATTTTACTACCGTAGGTTAGCACCGCTCTTATGGTTGCCTTCTGTATAAGCTTGCTATCACCAGAGTTTAGCCGACCTGATGAAAATCTCCGTAGCCTCGGAGGTGTGAGTCCCTATCTCATTCCCTCCATTTTCTCCACTGTTGATGCAACCTCCTGGACACACAAACCAGACAACTTCGAAAGTGTGCCGTTTTTAGTGACCGAGTACGCCATGTATTACCTCATGTTCTAATCTTAGCTAAAATATGAGCGTACTACGCTTGTAGTTCGGTTATTTGTTCAGTACATCGCCGCGTTTAAGCTCCTCTTAAAATGCAATTCAATCCACTGAATCGAGCGCACCCTTACAGCCAAAAAAGATGGTGATTGTTGGCCGGCGGTATGTAGGTCTCTGTTCCAGAGTTTGACGAAGACAAAATTCACTCCATATATCCCCGTGCTTGCACATTCCTAACATCTGCCTCCCATTCTACATTACGTTTACGAGGTATAATTGACGCTGGTCTCAAGTGGTGCTAAACTAATTAAACTACGGTTTGCGCAGTGGATTGTCATTGCTTTCTTAAATATTGAAGCTTACATCGATTGATCCTAAGTGCGAGTCTTCTTCAGTCGTTCATGCTAGCTGAAACAACTTTATCGGCTCCTCGACTGATACTTCTTCACTCTCGTTGAAAGGTGCCGGCCTCGAGTCGTCGGTGCCTGTGACTTCATATGGTTTGACAGGTGAGACACAATCGCGTTCCTCAATTCGTGTGGTTGGTCTGGGTCTAAAGATCAGTGTACGACATCGTGAGCGTGTGACAATAACACAATAGAAACAGAAGACCAGCGAAACTGCTCTTGGACGATACAACTTTCTTGTACCTTCGTTGACAAGTGGATATTTTGGGCGAGTCGTGCAAATTAGCCTGAAGAATGTGTCTATATTTCTGGCTACTTCTGGTCTGTTAAATTTGTCTGTTGGCCAGTTTTATCAACCCACCAACAGGCTAGCCCTGCGCTTCTACTCTGTGTGCATTCTCTGCTTATTGTGTGTAAAACGTTCTATCAAGCATCCAGCAGTTAAAGAGTTTTTCTATCCAGTGTTTACTTTGCTGGCGATCACCGCGCTAGTGTTCTAGGCTGGCTTAGTATTTGATGCCTTGCCGTAAAAATGATAAGTTTTTTGACAGCTAACTGTTGCGCACAATTGCATCATCGTTCAGTAAAATTAAGAAAGAGGCAATAGCATGTTTGCTCATGGTCTGAAGTTACACTAACTTCAAAGAACAGCTATATGCTCCACCTGATAATGGATCCGATTCAAGAAAGAATGGCGTCAAACGGAACAATGATGTGCACGAGGTCTGAACTTGATGCCGACGTGTACCTGCTTTGTATCAGCCTCCCAACTGGACCAAAATCCCCATTGTCCGGTCAGCCAACGTAGTATTTAATATCCCAGGCTGCAATGACCGTAACAAAACTTTATCGATCATGGGAGAGGACGTCGATACGAGTAAAAGATGCACTTCGTAACAATATTGATGTAATTGACGGTCGCACAGATGAACTTTGCAAATATCCTGATGCATTTGGCGGCTGGAACTAGTCTTAACAGCATGGAGCCATTGCTAACAGGAATCTAATCTGTACAGACGATTTCGATCATTGTGCTGGATGTCGCACTCACCCTCGTCTGCTTGAGCGTTACAAAATTAGAATTGCGTCAGATGTATAACCAACATCTAATGCACAATGCAAGTGCCGTCACTTCAATACGTTGACCGCTGTCCTGCGTTCTCATATTCGAAATGCGGCAGACATCAACTTTCATCCTGTCTAGCGGATGAATGAGAGAACTGTTCTAAACTATCTGTTTCAGAATGCGAAAGTTAAGGACGCTTACATTAACTCGCAGTTTAGGCCCAGACATCAGGCAATCGGAGTCACAAACTGAGACACAAGGAATTGGACTTACCGAGACAATGTTGCCTTACTTTAGTGTGTCTATCCTGAACTGTAGCGAAGTAGACCATCGGCCTAATCATTGTAACACAGTGTCTAACCAACCTAGTGTGTGCTACTTCCGATTGTCGCCGACTGGCACGGTTTCACACCAATACCGTCCGTTCATATGAAACATTGGAAAGAAACTATGTAGAATTCTGACGTGTTTTAACACTACCGAAGCCACAATGGGCGGCCTCAATGGATCGCATAGTTTTAACTGTTAGAGTCAATTCAGACTGATAATGATCTATTTTTAGTAAGACAGCTGTGTGCGCTCCGACTCGCGTGCGTTGTCGTGCTCACACGACCACATCGGAGGAGCACGACGCGCGCACACACGTTCATGACTTGCTAAGTCGACTCAGATGGCTTCGAAGGCTAGCTACATCGTTCGCTCTGACCACTAAGCCATACTGGCTGTAGGTCAATAGAGTTATCGAGTATTGACGCAGCCGGTTTAGCCTTGACAAGTCGAAAATTACCAGTGGGGACTTTGAAGTCAAATTCGGAATGTTAGTGAATCATTGGGCTGAGTGGTACAGATACACCGATTTAAAACGTCTGATGCCTGTGTCGGGATTATCCAGAGGCGAAGCGTTGAGATACAGTGAAAGTGATCCAAGTGTAAATAGTGAAAGTGATCTAATATCTGACAAACGTCTACTGTCGGAAACTAAAAAATGCCGGTGTACCGAATGTGGGTTACACTTTTTAGCACTTCCTCGTTCCGCTATTTTATATGTTATAAATGTGAACGGAACAGTGTTGATAAAATGATCTTGCTCAGGAAGCTGATTACCTCAACGAATGCTGGTGCTAGATAGACAACCAATGTTTGACGCTGTTCGGGACTACTAAGTGGCTAAACAGCGATGACGACAGTTACGGTGGTTGCATGACTGTTTCTAATTTCAATTTCCAATGCTGAAGAAATTGATATGAAATACTAGTCGGGTGCAGTTTATGAGGTACTGAACTGTTACAGGTAACGCCGTCGTGTCAGTTGAGTAAGTAGCCTACCTGCGGTGGTCTCGAACCATTGATTTGAGAACGTTCCCCCTAGTCAGTCGACGTTAGTGACAAATTATGTTGAAGTTATCAAGGTAATTTCCGTTCTGACAGTTTGCAGCAGCGATATTTGGGATCATTTTCTCAGACCTGTCAACGTTGGACGTCAGTGTTCTTAGACTACCTTAGTACGAACAACATTGGTAACAACGAAACCTTTTCGAAGTATATGAGACCAGTAATCATTGAGGGAAAGCAAATTTCTGATATAGTCTACATGATGAGGAAATAATTGGGCCCGTTTTTTGATGAAAAATCTCAGCGACATCACCTACTTCCCCATTACGAAAAATGTATGACACTATGTCAGAAGTATTTTTTTGTAGAAATTATGCAGAATATTTTTTCAACATAACAGCGCACCCTGAAATGTGCATCATCATTTGGCTGATTGAAAAAGCACGTGCTACATCTCGCGTACACACTGAACTGCATAATAATAATCTGAACTAAATTGCATGTGAACGTATTAACTGTTTGTACCCTTTTGCTAGCCAGGTTTGTTTAAAACAATGCAGATCTCATCCATGGATTTATTGTTCACTTGATTTACTAGCTTCATCCTAAGTCTTGTCAACTCTTTCGTTGCACCATTGACAACTAACATTGTGCGCACTGACTACATGACGTCAGTTATACATTTGAAGCAACTCCATTTAGTGTAGAATTTGCCGGGCATACGTGCTCTCTTGCACCTTGACAACTACAAAATCGTGATGTCTATTAGGCTAGTTCAATCCGTGCATCTACGTGAATTTGCGGATTGCGGGCCTTATCAATCCGAAGCGACACATTTGCTTCTGTTCATCCACGCCGATGGCACTAGGTACGAATGACACAGCAACGTAGTCGATTCGTCATATTTGGCAACTTTTCGATACTCGTCAGCATTTACTTCTCATTACCTACTGAGACTATTTGCATTTTGGAGATCTTCGCGTTCTTGATTGTTGTAAAACAGGTTCCTCTCTTCTAGTACTTAATTGGGGTAGCCATAAGATAATTAAGGAAACCTGATACCTGTTTGAATCATGTCCGCCTCGAGTGTACCAATCCGACTTATTTGGGACAGTGTCCATATCAGCATCCTGTATGCATTCAACAGTTCACTAAACTACATAAAAAATGAGTTGAATACAAAAGTTTAAGAATAACCGCAACGAACTTGTAAGGGCGGTCCGGGATGTTATA
This sequence comes from Paragonimus skrjabini miyazakii, assembly GCA_014338405.1. NCBI lineage: Eukaryota > Metazoa > Platyhelminthes > Trematoda > Plagiorchiida > Troglotrematidae > Paragonimus > Paragonimus skrjabini miyazakii. The sequence goes on from JTDE01003986.1 coordinate 27,597, forward strand.
GTGCATTTAAACTCATGGTGCTTTCACTGTTTGCTGATCACGTGGAATTCGCGTGCTTTGAGCACTGGATATGTTGTCACACGTGGTCGGTGTTGCGGTCACCGCGACCCACCATCAGCGGTTTACGCGTGAAGTAACTGTCGTGTGACCAAACTGCATGAGTTTTACATTTGCATTGTCCACGAGATGCTACAAAGAAGGAAGCTGACAGATTTCCATAAGAAAGTCAATTATAGCATCCTAACGATGCAACCAAGTCCACAAAAACTTTTAGATGTCTCCAGTTGTCTGAAGCGTTATTAGACACCATTTAAGAGGGCCAAGCGGTCATCCTGTACGCTTAGCTGGAGGGAAGGCAGACAGCCACATCAAGACAAAATGAACGACCACTATTGTTTTCGGTTTCGAATACGATAAGGTGGAAGCGCTTACGAATTCAGTTCGATATTAACCATCAAGGTCACCGGGAGCAATATGCAACGAACGTCAAACAAAGGCATGTGAGTCGAGTATAAGAAACTAACAACTATTTGTCCTAACTGGTTACGAGCACAGTATATTTGAGTTGTTCCTCCCGCCTACTGTTGACATTCCATTCGTTACAGTGATGAGAGAAATCTGTGTTAGTGTAGTTCATTGCGAAGTGTGTCTTTGTCGGCTACCTGCTAACAGATGTTTGCTACCAGTATGATGTAAGCCAACTTACCAAATTAGATGGTACTCGAGACATTAGAACACTTTTGTTGCTCTTCATGTCCTCCATTTGACGTGGACCAGCAGGTCGAGTCCTCACATAATTTGTCGTGTGTCATAGTGACATGACTGTTTAATTAAGGTATGCTTATTTGCATCTGTTGGATATCTGAAACACTTCCTCTTCTCTTCCTCTCCTCTTCCTTTTTTGTGGCTTGACGCAGGCAGTACAAATACAAAACTGGTGTCAGTTACATGAAGCTTGTTCACATGAAAATTGTTTTACCCTCAAACCACTACTACTGCGGTCCGGCAATTACAACGTCGACCAAAGGATGATGCGTATCCCGTTCTCAAAGCGCCTGACGTCCATGTTAACGTTGTTTCTGAGCTTCAGCCTCACCTTATCAGTCCACAGCTTTGTAACGGCATGTGCCCATCACTAAAAGATGGAGCGGCTATAATCTGTTTCTAAGTGGACAGAATTGGACTGTTGACGTATTTAATGATTTATCATCACTGCTTGGATTGCGTGATCCATACGTGTATATACCATGGAAATACGGTATTCCTCTTCAGTGCTTTCCGACCGAACCCCCTTTTAATGGTCTGTTCAAACGCCTTTTGCAGTGTGGGATATCTATTTACTTTACGCTTGCACTGTTTGGCTTTTCTCGCACTGTCGTACTACTACCAGTCGGATCGCAGCATGCGAAATTGTCCGATTGCATTGCTTGTAACAAACATCATCAGCTTTGCTTAATTCTTTTTTCCGCAGGCGTGCACTACACTCATGTGGGTGCATTTTATGTCGCCCTCTGTTGGATTTGGCACCTTAATCGCTTACGTGCGTTGTATTTCATGGACTTCCACATATGTCAATCAATCGTGTGTGTAGACGTGTTGTGCCACCTGGTTCCGTGTGACATAGTTGTGTGTTAACTAGCTATGAAATCGCGCCTACTTTGCCTATCACCTCATGGCAGTGGTTGCTTTTGGTCGCGTTCAACTCGTTTTTGTTTGTCTGTGCCTGGTTTTTCACAGGCATCTGTGAGGCCGTGATCTAGTTGATCGTAAGTGATCAACACTGCTTATATCTCTCTTCTCATCTCAGTCACTTTAACAGTTAACAAGTCGTTTCTGTACACTGTCATTTTTCATCGTGATTTTGTAATTACATGAGACGCGTGTGAATATCATAGCAAGTCAGCAAACATCCGGGGCACATGACAACTGTAGAATGATAGGGTTGTTAGTGTATGCGCAAGAGTAGCACACGTGCTCTCTGTGAAACGCGTGCTTATCGATATCGAGTGAGTAACGCTTGCTCGGGAATTACGTATCATCAGATCGCTTAACCAAAGGAGGTGGGAGGTTTGAACGGGTCGCATTTAAGCATACAGGTCTGGCCTATTGAACCTAATGGCAATAGCCACAACTTTTGACAATAGCCGTACTGTGACAGCTCTAGAACAAACTTGATGAAGTTTACGGACAATTTAGAATGCTTCCGTTTTATCGTCAATGGCATACCTCTATGAGATGGGTATCGGTCACTCTATAAATGAGCTCTTCGAACTATTGCAATGTCATTTCGGGAGATGTTCACCATTCCTTCCCGATAACCACTCTGTGATATTCCCAACATAGCCTGCCTATAAACAACACGGGTGTGAATGAAAACAGAGTGACGAAAAAGACCCACCCAAGATATCCTTGTATTCAGCGCCCGACGGGTTTTGAATAATACGATAACCTGTGCCACGAAGTGGGCACTCTCAACTGCATTCAAGAGTACACCGTTGATAACCTTGCTGGTAATTTCATTGTTGCACAATAGACATATAAAAATGAACAGTTTCTGTGCCATCGAGACTATTTCCTGCGTAATTTCAAAGTGCACGTTTTTGTCAGATTTCTTTTGAGATATTCATTTTGACTATACTTATCCCAAATATGCTTATGTCCATTCTTTAGGCTGTATGACGGGCAAATTTTATGTTGTGGTTGTCAATTTTCTCTTGTACTTCAGAATTGCAAGCATTGAAGGTGTGTGTATTAAGTAGTCCATATCTATTGACCCTGTAACAGCTTGTGTATCTTAATGACCTGTTGGACTAAACTGGACGGTGTGCTGTACACACCGTCAGACAGGCGAATAGGTAGGGGTCTGATGAACCACAGTCTGCTGGTCCCTTAGGTTGGAAGTGGGAAAGAGTTGACGACCTCTTCCGGAAAGTGACACTGGTTACAGTACACTACCGCCCATCTGCCACCTGCAGTACAAGCTTTTCGGTCAGTGGCTTTGTTTGGGGACCCAAACGTTCCTCTATCTATGTCTGGACGTCCTGGCAGTATCTCAACCCACCCACAAACATGAATATTCACAACACAAATAATTCCATACTGAATCGGCCGTCTCGCAGTATAAACCATGTCACCCTATCTGCTACCTACAGCACAGTGGATGGGTGAAAACGTGGTACTGCTATTCCCTCCCTTACTGTCCAATTCAGTTTGACTCTCAGGCTCTTTCTGACCTCATTTCTAGTAAGTGCTTTTCAGATCTCGTGATCGATGTGGCTGCTAACAGTGGTATTATTCCGGTTAATCCTTTTTTTACCGCTCATCCTCCGGTATTCCTTCCTCAGGCGTAGAGTGCGAGTTACAATAGATACTTCAAAGGTTCGCGCTCTGAAACGGATTGATTAACAGCCCCCCTTCGCATTGACATTAGACTTGTTGAATGTCAACGTCTGCTGTATGTCAGGATTAAGGATTCATGAGAGTAGTCTACGTATCAAACAGGCAGCAACCGAGCTGTGTACTCGGTAGTGGCTGTACATTTTGAGTGACTTCACAGCAGCGCTACCGGTCAGACTGGAGTAAGTACAGGCCTTGGCACAACGGCGCTGCAGTGGTAGATTGGATTCGCGTTAACTATAGACTTTGTAACATCCGTTTGACAGATTTCGCGAAGACTATCTGGACATCAAATCATCAACAACCTTCTTATTACGTCTGCTTATGCTCCGACTGACTACAGTGGTGTCAGTGTCAAGGACGTCTTTCACACGGTTCTGGTTTCATTTAGATGATAGGTTTAGGCTGGCATCACATCGCCCGGATGATGGTGGGAGGCTATTATTTCTGTGCACTGAGCATAGATTATTTTTAGCCAACACTTACTTTAGACATCGGTGCGCGTCATTATTATACCGGGCATCATCCTTCTTCTGATCAGACCTGGTCTCAGATGATTCACATTGCTGTTAGTTATGGGCGGGGTTGCTCCGTTCATGACTGTCGTTCTTATTAAAGCACATCCTTGGACTCTGTCCATGCAGTGATATGCTGTCATTTCGCTTTTGTTGGGTAATGACCGTACCGGTTGGCTGTTGCTAAACTGGCTGGGTCGGGCGTAAAGCACACATACAAAACCAGCCTAGGTTGCAATCTTAGTAGTCCTTACCCCGAAAATCTCAGCAACTGATAGGCCCAAATCTTACAGGTACTACGGCATGCAACACGGCTCGTGAGTCGATTAAACGCTTGACCTCAGAAGTCTCTGGAGTTGTTAGACCCCAGATGGAATGCTCCTCTTGTCAGTGTATATGACAAGTTAAGGCAGAATATCTGTAGGATTCTGAGGCGTGGCCTGATCGCCAATCTTGAGGCTTGACTAAGCGATATCGTTAGTGGAATGGAATTCACTTCTGTTTCGGAAACATCAGTATGCTCTTCAAGCTAGCCAGCTCGTCCGTCTATCAGTACTTCTTTACTTTGGCTTCTGGCTCGGTTGTTTGTTTACAGGATGTGAGCACCTTGATGTTGAATATTTAAGTTTAGGTGCGACTGTTTTCTTAGTTATTGGATCCCCTTCCTTACCCTTCCATTTTTTCTTCTAGCCAGAGTTTACTCTTTCCTTCATGGTTGTATGATAGTTAAGTGTCAGCGCGAACCACCGATGTGTCGTCGTCTTTGATAATGATGTCTGCTGATGATTGGACAGATCCAACTGGATGATGGGGCAGCGCTTCGTCGAGATAAGGTAATGTGTTGTTTACTTCTAACTCCGTGAGTTAACTAGTGTTGGGATGCACACAAACGCAACGTACTTTCGGGATCCGAGTATCGTCGTCATTTTTGTTCAAGTAAGACATGTCGTTTACGTAATGCCTGCCAAGACTGTAATTACTGGTGTCTTCACGAAGGTCATTTGTCCCTAGAGTTGCCACAAGTGTACACCAAGTCTAGGAGTGCCTTCATCGTTGCAGCGTCATTCTGCCAACAGATCACACCATAGTAAAAATTATTCTAACTTTCAGACCGAAAGCCACTGGGTTCTCTATGTGACCACATGGTTGATCAATCGGTTCTCCTACTAGCACCTTCGTGCAACTAGAAGTCGCATTTGAAAATGCCACCTCTTGTTAATACTCGAGATCGAATTATTTTCAGACTTCTGGTAAAAGTCGCTTCGAGTTCAAGTAGGCATAATGGTATGCACACTTACGGTGCATGATCCAAATTCCACCTCTTAGTGCTGAAGTAACAGTCCAATGTTTATCTTAGTACCTACCAAGCCTCAACGCTCTGACTGTTCACTATAGGGCAAACATATTCGAAGCCGCTGAAGATGCGTATTCTTGCATAATTGTCATCCTGAACTTCCGACCGTACCCGTGGGTACTGTGCCTCGGACTACGGTTGGTCTTGGCAATGGTCCACGAAGCAGCAGAGTACTAGATAAGTACGAATGTAAACAGAAGAGAAAAAGGAAAGCAAAAACATTGACGTTTTATAAAGAAAGGAAGCTAACTGTTTTGTGGATACAAGCACGCTAATGGCTGCGACGCATTGCCTTGTCAATGAGTGCTTCCAACCAGCGGTGTGGATGGTCACGAACTCTTTAACCAACCAGACGGTACCTACCAACTTTGCTCAGCCGAACGACCTCCCTAACCTGCGACCGCGTCATGTCCTAGCCACGTTGCAGTTTCCAAGCATCAGCAGCCACACTGTTGACGCTTCCATTTGTCTGTTCCTGCTTCTCTTTGACTATTCAATAGGGAACAATTTTTGTCACTTAACACACTATCGTCGTCTATCTCGCAGATTCTACAGATGGCAACCACAGATACATAGTACTTTTTAGCGGCCACTTTGCCACTCCTCTAAACTTTTTTTCAGACGGATGTTGGTGGTCAGGGTTCAGGCTATTGATCTTTTCTGCTTGGATTGAAATATGTAGATGTCTCACTATTGCGCATAGTTGGTCTTTGTATTGCTGAACAGCAAGAAGTTGCTTTAGGCTACCCTGTGAACGCAAAGATCAAAGGTCCAATTTTGCTGTTAATAACCAGAGTAACAGAAGTGTACAATCTGTGTTGGTCTGCTCCATACACTCCGTATTCGGATAAGGTGTTTGTCGCACCGCACTTTTCTCAGTGGGACAGCCAACTCTTGGATGAAATCTTAAAACGGTCAGAGGATGATACAGTCATGTTTTGCAGGGTTTTTGACTGTTCCGTTGAACAAGATCTGTAAGTACTGTATGCTAGTTTGAGAACCGTGTGACCATTCGTGCTGAACATGTCAGTGTGTCTCAGTCAAAGGCGTATCTGAATCCGTTGATTTATCCCCATACATTTTAATTGTTTTTGTTACTGTTCATCGATATTTTCCCACACATCTTCACTTATTTCCTCCTAAATTTGTCATTTTATGCTATACTGTCAAAATCAACGGCACCCTTATTCGTATTGCTTAAGGCTGAAAATGTGCGTGTTCAAGTAAATATTGAATGCTCTCATCCGCAGGATTCATGACTGTGCATAGTGTAGGCACCTTGATGCTGAATGTTTGAATATAGACAAGGCTATTTTTAGTAGCTAAGTCCTTCCCCCTTTTTTCTTCTTCCTTTCTGTGCAGGGTTTGCTTTTTTCATGGTTGTGCGGCAGTTAAGCATCAGTGAGAACCACTGGTGTATTGCTGTCTATGATAATGATGATTCTCAGTAACAGTCCTCATTCACCCTTTTGGGATTGTCTCGGTATATTTAACACTATCTCGTTGTCATACTCTGTTTACTTGATCCATGATCTATCATTGTGATTGTTTTGTTTTCAGGAATGCGTTCACGGTCTGGTTTGCAATCTGTCGGTGCATAACTCCTAACCAATGACTACCAAAATTGCCAGTGTTGCCAACCTAGCCTTACATGTCTTTCAACAGCACTCAGCTCGTGCTACCGTGGCCGCTGCTGCCTCGATGAACAGCTCCAGCCGGTCAGACGGTGTCTGTACCGGAATCCCTAATTCTACTCCTGCAGATCGTTCTCCGTCATCTAACGCAACTTCTACGGCTCCGGCGTGCAACAATACGGGTGTTCCGGACCCGTTATTACAGCGTCTACTCACAACTGTCCGGTCTCTCACCACCCGCGATATTGGATTTGACTTACGCTGGGTCTCGGATGCTAGTGTGTACGCTGCACCCGTGGCTTATGTTCATATAATGGAGAATGAGGTTTTCTCTATGGGTATATTCGTCCTTCGTCCAGGCTCCCGGATCCCATTACACGATCATCCGGGCATGTACGGTGTGCTGCGTGTTGTTTATGGTTCCCTACGGTGCCGCAGTTTCAGCCGATTGCGGAACATTTCGGCCAACACTAATCTCGGTTATCCGAAGTCCACGTACTCCAAATTATCTGATTCCCGATGGCAGTTGTCTGATTTGATTGTGGCCCGTCCGCATCAAGATGCTATACTTACTCCGGATAGTCCGACACAACTACTCGCGCCAGATGAGGGTAATTTACACGAGATCACTCCTGTCGATGGCCCAGCAGTGTTCCTAGATATCCTAGCTCCACCGTACGATCACGATTTGGGTACACGAGAGTGCCGATTCTACAAAGAAGTCGAGTTACCCCATCCTGTTCCAGGTGTAAACGTCCAGTCCCAGACTGGTATTGGGGCCATAGTGGACTCAGCAGCTCTGAATGAATCTCGTTCGGTTGGCACTGATGTACCTGTGTTCCATGGTTCTGACACCTATCCACCTCTGATATACCTTGTAGAGACTAATCAACCCAAAGACTATTGGTGTGAATCTGCTGAATATGTGGGGCCCAGTGTAATTTGAATCGATTTCTTCCTTTTTTTCACTTACTTTTCCGTGATTACTGTTTGTCTATTTTGTATGGAGCGCATTTCCGTTCATGCGGTCATTCTTGAACCCGTTTATGACTCAAAAATTGACCGAAGCAAAGAACCGTATCTGATTACAACCTACCCTTCACCTCAACTCTTCATAGTAATCTCACAACCATAACTCCATTCAGCCATGTTTTTGAGTTTGTTTTCCTGTTCCTATCATCACTTATTCTGTCGTGTTTCCGATTGAAATAGTCCCCTTCTTTTCCCTCTCTTTCATACATCAATTTAGTGGCGCCCAAGAGAAATATTGCATTTGTTCACGAGTACAATGGTTTCTTTTCTGCTCTTCGTGGGATGTCTTCGACCATTTTTTATGGTTCGTCAATGTTAATGAGCTCTACACTTGATTGAGCAGCTAGTCGATATTCAACAACAGCGCCGTCCCCGGCGTT
>JTDE01003986.1:36007-48507 GCA_014338405.1 Paragonimus skrjabini miyazakii
TGCTTAACTATCACAACCACGAAAAAGGTGAATGTATCCCAATTTAGAAATTGAGGACTGAAAAGGATTAAGGCTTAGTTTCTGTTTAAACTCATTCACTATCAGTACGTTTACATTTTACAAATAAACGTCGAGTTGCCAAGAGTTGAACGGCATCGGTAAGACGAGAGTCCGTTTTCATTACTTGTCTTCACTGGATAATTGGTTTAGTTGACTGACGATAATTGTCACCGCACGGAATCTGATCAGTAACTATTTCCTCATGTTTCCAGTCCGAGATGTGGCGAATTACGAGAAGCCCGGTCCAGGAGACAAACGCGTCCTACCATCCGCAAATGGTCTCAATTTCTTTTGCCAAGGCGTCGATGGATTGTCTGCATCCTGCAGCTCGCTTTTCGTAAATGAGTTACTCGATTCATAGCTTGAAGTCACTTGAAAAAAAGAGGTTTTCACATATTCATCGCACGGGATCTAAGGTTGTTCCTCCTTGGTCATTTAAATCCCCGACCGTGATTCTGAACTATTGTGTATACTTCTTGAACGTGTACCTCGCCCGTAATGTTAATTACCAAAGAGGGCATCGCAAGGTGGAAACATTTTGTTGATCGCGAGCATAAAATATCAGTATATGTAGGATACGCGGATAAGGCCGATATTGGAAATAGTCATAGTTGGACTGTATATTAGAGGAAGGAGCGTTGTCAGTTTTTAGGATGGCAGATTGCCTGAGCCAACTGTTTGCGCAGCTATACAGGGCCAAGCAGTGAGTACTTATTAGCATCATTTCGGGATTCCGATTGTACACCAATATGTTAAACAGGTTGGCTGGATTAACAACGTGGCCTGTTTTCACGGTATGCCCTGAAATAAGCGGGGCAGGATTTCGGTTCAGTGGTTTTTTTAAATTATCGTACGTACCAGCCACTTAAGCATACATTCGGCCGTTCCTTGTCGGCGTCACTCGATTCGGGAAATATAGGCATCGTGGCAACTGAAAGCGAACTAGTAGCTTGTGTTAGGGGCCGAGCACGTTTGTGTAACGTTTGTAAGCTACCTGAGCAACTCTACCATTCAAAAGCAGCAACTGCAATTCAGTCGCAATGTATGCGATCAGTCCCTTCTTGTGGTGAATGTTTATTAATTTCTCAGGGTATCTGTTTAGGAGTAGAACCGCTCTAACATTTGTCCTCTTTGTAAGCGGTCATCGATGCCAATCTGAGGCTCTCTGAAACAGTGTTCGCACCTGTTCTTGTTTGCATGCAAAGGGTGAAACTTGTAACTGGCGTCCTTTCCAAACGTTCCTGTGGCTCAGTGGGCATTGTGCTGAGCCATCCTGGTGTCTAGGAGGCACAATGTCTAGAAAAGGTTAATCGTCTTTCAGTTTCTCTTCATGAGAAGCAGAATAGTTTAGATGAACGGGTTTGAAAAGCTTTACAAGCCTGACATTGAATACTATTGGTTAGGTTCAAAATACCTACGTACCGTCTATAATAGCTGACCGCATTTATGGCAACAGATTGTTGTATTCCGGTCACTCTTGAAAGTCTATCCACAGGCGTTTGGTTCAGTGGACCACTTATGGTTGTACTAGTTTGTTCGAGGCAAAGTCCTTGAAATCAGAATGGATGTCCTTGGTGCATAAAATCATAGGTTCCCTGAAATACTCAACGGGGATCCCTATAGAAAATAAAATCACGCCGAAGCGCGACTTTCTCCCTAAGTGAAACGTCTGTAATTAATGAGTTAACATTGGTGTGTTCTCTATAGCTTGTGCCAGTTGTGAAGAATATTCTACACAATAGGGAGGTGGCCTCTGAAAGATAGAATGAGGATATCTCCGTAGTATCTGGCGGGTTTACAGTACGCTTAGTTGCCCGTGCGCAAAATTTGACTTAATGGAACACCATACTTGTGTGTTACCGGGGCATCTCTTAACAATGTTGTTCGGGTTCCAACTAAACTCATTTACCTTTGTGGATGTTCTGGGATGTATCCACATAGGAGTTAGTTTTTGAGTCCCCTTGGAGTCTATTTCGTCTTTCAAACCATGGTCGTTGGCTTTATTATCCACGTGAACTCTTCTGTTGTCTAACGGACAATCAGGATTACTGACGCAATGAATCAATCCCAGTATCGTATATTGTACCCCTGTACTGAGTTTCGACTAGGCTACGATCTCCACAGTGGTGTAATATATGTCTATAGTTCTGGTTTATTCATTGCTAAGTTTGAACAAACTTCTGCATTTTTGTTGATGCAGTTCGGGTTGGCTCATTCTCGTTCAAGCTTAAGCGCGCAATTCGCTATCTGGTTCCACTGTGAACCAGTGAGCTACGAGCGGCGATCAATTTATCGATGTGTCACCAATCGCATATCGTCCACATTTGATAGCTGCTGTTGCATTCAGATCATTTTCATCCGACCGTCTTTAAAAAACTAGAATTTCACTCTTTAGAACTCGTTTGCAGTGTGTATCCTTGTCACGAGTGTGACTTGGACTCCGGTGCATTTTCATAAGTCCTACGACATTAGGCGCGACCGAATTTAGATACTTAAACGTTTGATATACGGAATTTATAATCAAACATGAATGGTTTGCAGTTTATATCCACCGAATATGTGTCACTACTCGTCAGTACATGTTTAAAAAAAATTGGGTGGCCAGGCCTCTAATGGGTTGTATTGAATAACTCTGTGAACGCTACGTGAACCATCACCTGGTGTACTTGTTAGAATTAATCTTGCCTGTTGAGATCGTGGTAGTCGGATCACCTATTAATTGAGGAGCTCAAATTCATGACGTACACAGAGACGAGCAGTTTTTATTATTGGTACCGTTATTCGTTGGATTCATCAAGCTCACAATCTGGCTGAGTTTTGAACCAATGGTTTCTGTCTCATCCTACCCTTAACTGTTGGCTTCGTGGATATTTCTGATGATGGTGTGACTGAAACATTGTTTCTGACCTTTCTGTCCGCGATTATTTGAATAAATTTAGGAATTCTCAGACTATGTTCAATTACATTGGTGCACAAGTTTTGGAAACCTTGTAAACAACTGAGCGGTATTACTAACTTTAGTGGCCGTATTTTGCACTAGTTCACACCAACCAAGATGTTCTCAACTTGGTGTATGGCAATGACTAGTTCAGTTATAATCGTCTTTCAAGGAGCCCTAGGACGGGTGACTGAGTTATCAGGTGTTACGAACAAAATCGTCAACTGAGTCCGTTGTTGTGTCGATCTTATTGCCATAAAACGGTCCTGTTGTGGATATCGTGCATAGACTGACCGTTTTTCTTTTTCTAGTTAATCGTCACGTTCGTAGTCAAGAGATAGTACTATCGCAGAGAAAGGGGCGGTATGTATGTCTTGTCGATTCACGTGGGACAGTACGAGATTGGCGGTCTGTCTGTCGAGAATTTATGCATACATTTCTACATTTGTAGGGCTCCACCTATTTCTTTTTATTCCTCGGAGCGACCGATGCAATTATGAATATAATCAATGAGGCCCAGTTGATCGATGTGAAGAGTGCATCAGACTTGAAACGAAAGAGCGCATGATGAAATTCCCTGTAAATAATCTTAAAGGATAGGTGTTCAAAAATGGACGCATAACGATTTGATCTCGACACTATAACAAGGATTACAATGTACTAATATGTAGAGAAATTTGCCTGGCAGTTAATCGTGTGTAGTAATTTTTTTTAAATCGTTCTACTCAGCGTAATCAGTGGTCAACAGTTTGTGTTGACATGCTCAGTGAGCAATACCTGTGGAGTAGACTTCAAAATATTTCAGTCGGATCGCCAGCCCTGAGCTCCAAACTATTCCCTGCAAAATCATTCTGTACTCACCGGCTGATATACTTACAACATAGTCATTTTACTGCACTGACTGGAACCTCATTCAAAAATGCTATTTGCTAGAGTTAGGCATTCCAAAGAATATAAGACTACATCACGTTCGTTTACTTGAGAAATGATTCAAACCGACATGGAACACTGTTCTCTGTTCGGTACGGTGTTCACTTACTCATCGAATGAGAACATTGTCACCAGCGTTAGTTGGGTCACTATAGAACATGCTGCAATAGTACAAAGCAAATATGGCTGTTTTTTAGATACCAGTGAAGGTGTATGCAAGTGGCCAAAATCCGGTAGACCATCAAATCAGTCTTTTTCAACCTTATAACGAGAAATTGGTGGAACCGTGTATACCCTGAGAAAGCAGAGTAACCTTTGGTGAAGATGTGTGTGTATCATTTGCTGATCTACGGAAACCAAAATGGCACCATAGTCCGTAGTTCGAATAGGATCCGGAATTAAATTACTAACGTTAATGTCTAACCAGTCAAGCAGAACAGCTGAAAGGCCGATCAGTTATGTGAAAATCAATCGCGCGATACCGTTGATAACGAATGTCATAATCTTTCTGAACAACTACTAGCTACTGGTGATGTGCTTTGCTCCACTCTTCCCAGTCGGACCCTAAGTGGATCTACTAGACAGACCGAGCGCAATCCACCATCGATCGATGTTTTTCCATCACTACTGTATATAGTGATGGTCGCTTTGTCTCATGACAGGTGCGGACAGTTCGTTAAAAAACTTCAGTAACTGACTATTGCAAATGTGGTGGGTGACCAAGTCGGAGGTGCGAGTATCCCAACACTCGGTGAGATATCTCGACATGGTTGCGACGTACGGTCAACGCCCACAGTGGATAGATTACGGACAACATGGACGACAGGACGAGTCTTCGCTCAACGAGATCGGACTAACGAACGAGGAATGGCAGGCGAAAAACCCCGATAGAAGGCGTCGGTCACACACACAAACCGAACCGAAGTGCACACGACGTGGGAGCGGAAACCGGGTGTGTATTGTGGACAAGAATTCCGGTTCATAAACACGGGTGCATGTGTGGCGTGGCAACCAGCGAGTTTGGCAATGAAGGTCGTGCCTTACTGGACGACCTTTTGTCACACAAAGCCGTCAGCTTACTACATGCTCTGTCTGTGCTCTCGTCCAGATTTGTGGTAGTTCAGATAGTTAACAGCACTGATAGACTTTATTGGTTGCTCATTTTTATCATCCTTTATGGAAATACATATGATATAAACTGCAAGCACTTTTCATTCCGGTTCAGATTGACTTTATTCCTGTGAATTACTTGAACAGTTGTTGGTTCAGAATACTCAGTTTGCTAAATGACCAAGTCTCCCACACTACAGCTCTAAGTCGCCTTGATGAAGCAAAAAAGCATCGAGAAAGAACTGCTTGTGCACATACTATGCGACTGAATCGTCTAACATGCATCCCGTCTCATTTTTCGCTGTTTGTCTCGTCTACGGACGTTGATTAAAAAAGCTAGTAAATCAGAGACCCTTCCGAAGTTGTTTATCCAGATCAAAGTGCGGTATTATTTTTTTCAAACACAGTTCTAAAACTAACACGTGCAAGTTTGATCGGGAAGTTTAACAAGCTAAAAGGTGGACGAAATCGAGTATAATGTGAACAGTGAAGTCAGAAATGCCATGCTTTCCGGTTTATGCTATTAATTATTTCGATGTTTTTGCAGGTGCGTACTAAGGACTGTCAACTTTGTCAAAGCAAATTTAAGCCGATGTACGGATTACAATAAACTGTCAATTAGTTATTGGTACAAATACCATACCACTTTTCTGGAAACATAGCGGTAAAAACCGGCCCTCATGATACACTGGATGAACCCTTTTTTCTCCCGTGATAATCGCCTCGGTATGTAAGAAATGGACAGGTTTGATCGCAGTGTAGGTGATGTTGAACCCATTGGCAGCATAAGATCACCGTCATTTCGACCATTATTCGGTGTGTTAAGGCAATTACTATTAAAAAGACATAATCATCTTGCGAGTTCAAAAGTACTGTGTTATTCTTTTGTTATCTTGGTAATGATGTGAACGTCGAGACAGTTGTGAATTGATATTTCGTTGTAATTTATATTTTGGATTTCATGTGGTAAAGTTAACAGAATGGCAACGCACAACACAATCTGTCTGACTATAATAATGCTGTTGAAAACACGTTTTTGAAAAGAAAAAAAGCCTCCATTGATCATGTGATTTTCATTAGTTTAGCTCATAAGCCTAAGAGATAACTTGTCTGCATCAGTTTGTGTGTAACAGTGCAGTTGTTGCATTGCGTTGTAAACGAAGTGATCCTATGGTTTTGTGACGAACGTGGTCATGAATGCACTGATTATCTGAGCTTGGTAGGTTACCAACTTACTCACAGTACATCATTAACGTTAGACGCAAGTAGGTCAATTCGATTGTACATCCGTATATCTTTTGTCCTCATTTGTTTCAACCAGCGATTCCCGCCGTTCGATAAACCCTCTTCTCTCCCTTCTTTTCAGTAATGTTGTCGGGGAAGTTGCCAATTTCCGAAAACATTGTGTGATAAAAAGACTAACAAATTTCACTTGTGAGTAACCTTTACCTTTGCCATAGTCGTGCTCGGCTCCGGTCTTCACAATCGACCTAAGCCTCGTGACAACTGTTATTGTCATCCTGACTGCACGCCTAGACTGTACTGTCTACACTTTTGTCAGGTCCATTCCCTTTGACCTTGCTTATTGCAAGTCCCAAACCCTATAAATTAGAACAGGTTTGTGACCATATTGTCTTCGGGCTGAGCAACATAAAGAAGCTCTGTTTGAAAGCCAGTCTTTTTATCTGTGTTCATGCGGTAGCCACTGGTGGATGGGTTGGATAGGAAGAGACTAACTGACCGCGTGTAGTCCGTACTCGTTGTTCATTACCGTTATTCTTCGTGCTATGATCCACCGTTTCGTTGGTCATTATTCCGTTTCTGTTTACGCGCTCGTAGGCCGTACAACTAGTCACAACAAAAGTCGACGGAACTGAAAAAGTCTTTACTCATACTCCTTCCTGTCTTAATCTTTCGAGCTTGTATTGATTACGGAATGTGTGAGTGGAACTGCAAGTGGTGCAGCGCAAGCCGTTGATGATTATGTTAATGCGTTCGCAACCCTTGTCTCTTGCACCTATGGCTAGTTATTCCGGAAGCGGATGCTGACAACTGTGCCATGTGGAACTAAGTCTCAAAACACAGTTTGCTCGTACACTTTTGAGTTAATCACTTGAGTAGATTTCGCCGTTAATTATGAGCTGGAGTCTTTTCTGTGACAAACTCGCAACGCTTCCATTGGATGTTCTTATCCTTAGGATTTACGCTGTACAGACGACAGTCGGAAGTAGTCGTCAAGTGGCTAGTGTTAGTGTGTGTGATGAGGAAGTGTAAAATGTTGTAACTTTGAGCCAGCTGAAGTCGTAAAACTTGAAATGAACTGAGTACACTATTGCTGGTGTATATACGTATATTTGTGGACAGTTTGAAGGAAATGATTGGCTGATGATAAACCTAAGTTGGTTCATATAATCTATTGTGTTCTTTGGGTCTGATCAAAAACTAGTGAATACCACGCCTTAAATGTTGTAGGTGCGATTGTTTTCACCCCACTAACACTGCCTTTACACACGTAAGGGAATTTCATGATGTTGATATCACGGCAGCGATCACATAACAGGGATGCGCATGATGTAACCACTCAGGATATGTACTTCTGAGTTCACAGTTGTACCACACACCCTAATTTGACTAGTTTACTCGTCTATGTCGTGCTCGTCTGTGTCACTCTTGCTTGTGTCGAATGGTGTCTGTCTGTTTCCATTGTCAGTGAGCAGCGGGACCTTCGAAACCGTCTCGCTTATAGTTCGGCTTCGTTAAAGAAAACTTTCCTGCCACCGGTACAGATGAAGCCAGCCTCATTGCTGTCTCTTGTCACCAGATTTCTATCTTTTTTTCCCTAATGAGCTTCTACCTTTATGGTTGCCTCCACTTGCCACGATCTCCTGTAACAGTTTTCCTCGTAATAGTGTTGATGCTTAAGGCTTTTATGATACTACAATTGTACCCATTAGGAAGAGAATACTATTCCATGGGGTTTAAAACCGTTAGTTAGTTGATTCTGTGGTATTTGACTGTTGTGAATCCGTCTCACATAGCCCATCTTTTGCGAACGTCTCTTGCTTAGCAAAGCAAACGTCAGAAACATGCGCTCTTTCCAAGGTTCAATCTAGATTGAAACTCTGAATTTAGGAGGTCTTAAAGTAACGCTCTCGGTGTATTTTCTGTGTCCAGACCTATCTACAGTATAAGGAAATCAGAACATGGAGGGATGATACTTGAACACTCTGTTGTTAACGAGCATTATGTTATTTCATACGCTGTTTGATAATTAAGTAATTGTTACATTTTGGTTAAGTATGTTGCCGAGCGAGTAACTGTGAGGAGACTGTGAACCCTAGAATGATTTATTCCTTTCCCACCTCAAAGACATTGTTGCTAACTTGCATGTTTGAAGTGTCATCAAAACATTGATGATGACATCTGGATTGAAATTCTGTCCAATTCAAGCAACAAATGAACTACAGCTTAAGATTCATCCTTGTTAAGTGTAGTCACTGCTAATGGGCAATTTAAACGTTTAAGTGATGTAAATTAACTACCGTTTGTATTTGATGCAGGCTTTACCTTCAGCTAGACCTTTTCTGTCTGACACTTTCGAAATTGGTTCATGTTAGTGCTTATCAATAGTTTACATCCATTCCTCAACCTACGGTTTAATTCCGGTTCACATGATTGTAAAACTTTCATGTTTACCACATTGCTGTAGTAGCCTTACCTGCGAGAAAACCGAAGTACCACATCTAAACACCAAGTCACGTTTGCTTGTGAATAATGTTCATATTTGTCAATCGTTTTGTTATTGTCACTACGCCACTGATTGACTTGTTAAACAATTACCACACATACACAGCCTCTTCTACGTTACTGTGACCGCAGTAATACATCTGCCGCTGACAACTATTGTGCTTTGGCACAATCCAAATACTTGGCGGCATAACTTTGCAGTATGAACCTATTTACTCTGGTTGACAATAGGTTTCAAAAAATGACGTTTCAGGCTCGAACCCTCTAACATCACGTTTTCTGGACTGATTACCGTCCATGCATCCACTACACGTGCCCCACTCGTTCCCACGTAGCCCACTGGGTTGTTGACCTCCACAACAGAAGCAAAGTCGAAGGAACACATAACGCAATATGAGCTGGTAGTCATCTCTATCTCTTGCAAGAAAATTCTGTAATCGGATGTGTTGTATATCACTCCCTCAGGCATATCAGCAAGGATGGTGGATATATTAGGTTAACTGGATAAATCAGGATATCCGTACAACTGATTCAAGTTTCCGTCTTGGAGAGAAGGACATACTATCTCTGTTTGTAGCCGCAAAATCCACACAGATTAGTAGAGTACGGAGTTTTATAGGTTGCCACCAGCGGTGGGACGGAGCATCTTACCTCCACTGGTCTACTGCTACCCACTCTCCATGGAGAAAATTGGTCTATACAGGGTAGAATGGAAATAGTTTCTGTTTCTGACAACGTATGTTGAAGAGTCAGATTACCAGCCATCCTTTGTTCAAGTCAACAGCTGTCAGATTTTACGGTAAATACATCGTATAGTTTAATAGCACTACCGTATGCCATGTTCCTTTTATCATCCATAAAACTAAACTGTTATATTACATAGCTGTAACGATGGCTCACCAATTAATGCGTTCTGTTACCACACAGTACTGACCAAGTGAATAAAGCATACCCCATTATAATATGTTAATGTAATCCTTGGTTCTAATGGTTTTAACTATCTACAGAATAATTACAACAAACTCAAATGATAACGAGATCATCGACAGTCAAGTATGCCCAGCCGATTTTGATTCTTGACCGACATGTAGTTCACTGTCCGTGACCATGGTTTAACGAAACAAACAGGTTAAAACCAAGTGCAGGAAATTTGTTTCTAGCAGAACATAATGTTTCACACATTGTGAAATTCACCTGTTTTTGTCGTCCCCTTCTACTCCTTATCATGTTAACGTAGTGGTTTTTTTCCTGAAGACCATTTCCTCGCTTTTCTGCTTTGTAAATAATTGCCTTCATGCGTACATTTTTAAGTTATGTCAGTCTTCAAAGTGAATCTCAGGGTCTCTTTTTGGAAGTCACAGGTGTTTTGTACATTCCTCGAGGTCGCTGTTTGAATAGGTAGATGTTGTGATACTTATGCTGGTTGACCGCAATGCCCTCTGTCTAGTACTGTCACCTCATTCGGTTAAATTTGGAACCCGTGGGTTTGCGTAATTGACCTTTTGCATCTTCACTCTCCTCATCAACGCTGTAAGATACTGAGGTGGGATTCCAAAACACCTGTGACAGTTGTTCACAGAGCACTAATTAAAACCGCAGATACATTTAGCAGATTTATTGCTTCATCTACCATGTACAATATCTCATAATGTTCACTATCGATGTCAGCATCCGTTTTCATTTTGTAAGATGAAAGAACATAAGTGCCGTTGCCTTGTAAATATTCCGTTTGGCTTTTCGAATACAGCAGTATCATAGCCAACCTCGGAAAATTATCAGGGTAGTTTTAGTTTTCTTTTGCGATGAGGTGGGTCTCTGTTGCCACGTGAAACACAGGGATTGATTTGCACCTCCAGGTCGATCGACCAATTTTTCGGCCAATCAATGTGACGATTGTAGTTGACTTTCTCGAATTGGAAGTATCGGGAAGATAGAAACAGACTAATAGAACCAGAATTTTAATTGGTCGTTACTTTCCTGCATATACTGTCTGCCGAGTCAGAAAACGTCAGTGTCATTGATTAGATTTAACCGTCTACATTTGTAACTCCGTACCCTCCTCAAGAGCCAAAGGCCCTTCTGCAATAATTGAGTACCCAATCACCCTCGTTCAGAAAAACTAACCTAAAACGTAAGAAGTTCCCTAAACTCCATTGTAGAAAATACGGCATCGTTTTTCACTTCAGGTATTTCTCTCTTGTTAAGTTTAATTCGCACCTCTTGAATTATATCTGACGTCTGTTCATTAGAGAGAATTGCGGTCTTTTCAATTCGTGGGTTGTTTGCCCGAAGTCTCACAAACATGACAGCATAGAGTTTCATTTTCACGTCTGCCGAGATTGACCATTTGCTACTAGTCAGTTCACATAATTGTGGATCAACCTTTGGCTTACCTTATGCTCCTCAGCACTGCGGTTTTCCTTGGTGTAAAATTTACTGTATTCGAACTTAATATACGGTTCGTACCGATTGGCGTATAGGTTGTGATCAATTGCTGTTAGAGTTTGGAACATATTATAAACTCTGAGAAAGTTGTCAGCTTCTATTCAACTCCATCTCCACGATACATTCAATCCACAAATACAGTATATTCGGATGTGTTGGGAGTTTCTTTTAGATGGTAAATGAGTTTGTGATATCTGAGTTCGAAATCGTTTTAGGCAATTTCATAATTCCTCAAAGCCCTTCATTATTCATGTTCTTCTGGACAGTGATGCATGAAGTTCAGCGCTGGAATCCTGTACGTGTAAATGCAACCTAGGATTGAAAACAGAATTACTCCCGCAGCATGTAACTTACTCAAACATGGGGTGCGTTCTACTGCCCAAAGAATTTTCTCCCAAAAGTTGCCTCACGCATGCCCAACGGTAAACGCCCCCCTTTACTAAATGAGTTTATCCGTACAGCTTCTGCAATCCATCCGGCCAGTTTGGTAACGATATTCCTGCTTGTTTGAGATTGTTCACTAGAATTTCCGTTTACTTCATTCTCTTCTGTATGTGGTGACAAACAAGTCATTTCGCGTTGTTATCGAATAAGTTTGTAAAGATGGGAAGCCGTTTGAAACTTTATGCATTTCTGTCTTGTCGTTGTTTTCAGGCTCACAGATTTTTAGAAAATACTTTCAAAAAAGTTAATTTTGTTGTAGAAAACGTTGACATGCAATACGCCAACATCTTGAAACTGCCTAGTAAAACAACTAACAAGCATACGGATACGACAACAAAAATACAAACTTACAAACTTCTGATGACCGATTCTAGTGTGTTAGAACAGTAACCAAGACAGGTATGCTGCTGATTGAGTAAAGTTTTGAGAATATTAATCGCATCAACCGTGACCGCGGAATCAGATAGTGCGTCAGGTGATGAGCAGACTTTAAATGAGAGCACGTTTCTCTGGCACAGTAACGTGCTCATTTTGAACTTTCGATCGTTCCCAATCACCTGTTCCTGGTTAACCGAGGGATGTCTGCTACTGAGTAACTAAGTGCAGTGGAGTTGAGCGATCGCAACATACTACTCATACAACTGCTATTCAGTAGTAGGATCGGAGCATATATTTTGACATGCTACAAGCCGCAGGAAAAGTGCAGGAAGGAAAATCAGAGTGCAGTATCACCTATAGGAGTCCCTGCTACTTGATGAAACTGAGTACTGACGCCTGCGGAAGCCGAGACGGTCTGAGGCTGAATACCGTGTGCAAATGAGTGGTT
>JTDE01003987.1:0-29334 GCA_014338405.1 Paragonimus skrjabini miyazakii
TTGTTAGTGGACGAGGGTCTAGCGCATACCCACTTGTCCACTACACGTTCCAGAAGTTCAGCTGCATCCACCCAATCAACCTCCATCGGGTCTGAATGCTATACACAAAGCAAGATGACATAAAGGAAACAAAACGGTGAGCGAACACCTACATGTTTGATTGACCGATCGGAGCCGATACATTGTTCAAACAAGATTTGAGCCACAATCTGAATTGTACATTGTACAGTCGTTGGAAAGCGTCATCGATGAGAGAGGTGTTGTTTCGAGATATCTAACTTTGTAAAATGCCATATTTTTGGACAACACGTCAGGAAATACGTAGAACAGCATCGGGCATTGGTAAAAGTGTGTATTTGTCAGAAGGGTTACATTTTAAGGATATCAAGCTAGACAGATTTGAGTGGGCGCTGTTTATGCCGCCCCGCTGGATACAAAAAAGCATAAAAAGATCGCGCAGAATGAAGTTACCAAATACAGTCTTCTTTTCCTCAGTCAGGCATCATAGGACGTATGCTTGAGTTGTAACAGTTCGTAGCGTCCCATCGACTGACGGTGCATTCGAAGACTTTGTTAACTATACTGTTCCTGATTGACTGTTCTTTCTGGACTAATGGTTAAGTTTGATAGGCCGGTGAAAATGGCACAGAGAATAAAGCAGAATTGGTTCTATTGATTTCTTCTGGCATGAGCCTTTGCAGTGTGCGTGTCGTCATAAAGCGGAGAGAATACTCACCGGTGCGACAGTGCTGACTGCTAAATGGTGCCTCCTCTGTATAAACTCTGTGCACAGACCAGCCAAATGGCTCTTCCCTCGCCTAGATAACGCCAGATGGTTGATCTGTTGCTTCCGAGTCCGTAAGTGTAATTTGACAAGACGAATAGTGAACGCTGGCCGTTGCTTAAAATGCGACAATTGATTAGGTATTTTTGCGTGAAACTCAAGCGGTTTCTTGCGTTTCGTAAGTAAATGGTTACTTTCGTGTTGTGTACAGTAGTTATTGACATATACCTGACTTGTTATGTCTGCCGGGCATCAATATCAAGTTAAATCTCGAAATATGGTCAGGTGATATAGTGTGGTGAGGATGTGCGATCGTAATACACTACCCACATAACTGCTATTCAGTAGTAGGACCAGGGCATATATTTTGACGTCGAACGAGCTGCAGAAGAAATGCACGAAGAAACATCGGAGTACAGCATCGCCCAAAATGATCCTTGCTACGTAAAGGAACTGAGCTTTGGCGTCTGTGGCAACGAAGACGGCCTGTAGCCGAGTACCGTGTGCAAATGAGTGGTTTTGTTTGTGGTCCTGTTTAAACGTTTAACCTGTGATGATTTTTCGAATAAACAACCCTTGCGCCTTCCGCGTTGTTGGCTCACAACACTAGTACGAACGTGTATTGGGCTTGAAACGGATTAATTTCATAGATTTGAAGCAGTTGGTTCCACTCATAAATTTGAACAAAACAGTAAGAAGATGGATAGAGATAGATGCTAGCATTTTGTATTGCCTCTCCAGTACCAAATAACAATAACCAGGAACATATATATGACACTATTGAGGTGGGGGATGAAGAAAGTGAAATAGCAAATTAGGTGGAGAACAACAATGCAAAACTATCAGGTCCATGGGAGTCTAAGGCTTACATATAATTGTTGTTGTACACACAATGCTGGCTTGAGAAGACTAATCGCGACCGCCTCAGCGAAACGCAGGAAACGCGGATTAGCGTGGCGCATTATAATTCTGAATGTTGATTCGGGATTAATCCGGTGACCGATGGCCAGCATGTGTCTGGCGATCGACGAGGCTGGAAGTTTGCGTGATCCTGGGACAAAGGAAGCACACTGCGTAGTCACATCCTGAACCCATTTCGGCAGATGTTCCTTCATTCTAGATTTCAAGCACCTATCTGTTCTGCCAATGTAACTTTCGCCGCAATTACACACAAATTGATAAATACAGTGTGAGTTGGCGCCAACAGGTAACGGTAGCTTATGAGTTTGTTCATCAACTACGATTTCAACCGCATTGTATGCTCACTTAATGGAGGCGACGAGGCGTTTTGTTGTTCGAGGTGAAGAAGTGTCACCTTTGAATGGTAGTTCAGTGTTGACTTTCTTCTTCCCAACCGTGGAAACCTCGTCTACTGCTACACGTTGCTGGCTGTGTCTGCTGATAAATTTCAGTGGATACCCATTATCCTGTAACGTCGTTGTAAGCAATCGGATTTCATCAGCTAAACATTCTGATGAACAAATTTGTCTGGCACGCGTAAACAATGTTCTGACGAATGCTCGCTTATTCTCCATTGATGTAAAACTTGTGGAGTGTGTGTACTGAACAGTCCAAATGGGCTTTCGATACACATTCCATCTTACTGATCCATCATTCTTGCGATCGATGAGGATGTCCAAAAACGGTAGGCATCCGTTCTTTTTCAGCTCACAGGTGACTGTCAGATTAGCATGACATACGTTGAACCGGTTTACCATCTCATCGATCCTTTGCGAAGATTGCACAAACATGAGAATATCACCCACATAACGTTCGCGCAACGGCAGCGACGAAATGTCTTGAGCCATTCGCCTTTCTACGATCATCATGAAAAAATCCGCTAGCATCGGTCCTAATGGACTGCCCATGGCGACCTCGTCTATTTGTCGATAAGGCTCACTCTGAAAACTGAAACTGATATTCTTCGTGCACAGTAGTAGAGACAGTTTAGGCATATCCGTTGGAATTTTTATATCAAAATCCTCAGTCTCAATTAGATTGCATATAAATTTAACTGTCTCGTGTAATGGGACATTCGTAAACAGTGATTTAATGTTTACTGAACACATGACTTTGTCTGCTAAGTTGACTTTGTTGAGATCTTCAATTAAATCAAATGAGTAGTTAACGGTATATGTGTCAAATGTCCGTTTTAATGACGTCAGAGCCTGCATCTACCATCGAGCCAGTTTGTGTTGTGGGGCATTGCTCATAGCTAGAATCGGTTTGAGTGGTACACCCGGTTTGCGTGTTTTGGGTAAGCCATGCGGTTGCAGTGTTGATGAACCACTGGGTTTTAGAGATTTAAAAGCACCTTCATCAATTATTCGATATAGCAGCAACAAACCAAGGGGCCGAATTATTCGGCCTTCCATATTAGTCAACTTTTCTACTTTGTCGATACGTTGGAATTTGCTTTCGTCGTTCAGTACGTACAACATTTTTCCAGTATACTCCTCTTTATGCATAACACCAGAAGATTTATCTGGCTTCAACACGACAATCATCTATCCCTTGCTGGTGTCATAATGAACTCATAAGCAATGTCTGTCAGCTTTGTTTTAAACCAGTTATGATAGTAGTATACAAATCTGATAACTGGTCAAGGAAAACTGGTCAGGATGTGACTGCGCAGTGTACTTCCTTTGTCTCGGGATCACGCAAACTTCCGACCTCGTCTATCGCCAGACACATGTTGGCCACCGGTCAGTACCTACACTTTGACAGCTATGTTCCCGTAGCATATAAAAGAGGATTGGTACGAACGCTATCTGACCGGGTCAGGCGGCTTTGCACTAGTGACACACTGGATGATGAACTCCGCCAAATAGAACAGACTTTAGTAAACAACGGTTATCCGGGAGTACTCATAAGGAAGTTCAACACCAGCAATTTACAAAATAATTCTCAACTCACAGTCGCCAAAAAGACATTAGTTTTACAACTGCCATTCAAGGGAGACAATGTGTGTCGAATAGTTGAAAAACGCCTAAGGTCAGCTGTTGTACGCATGTTCTTTGCCGCGAAACCAGTGATCGTTTACAGAAAAGTCCGAGTTCCCACGCCCCCGGGTTAAGCAACCAACGTCACAGTTCGCCAGCTTGGAACCAGGGTTATCGAATACTTACCGAAATGGGTTCAACAAACGGTCACACAATAAGGCAACTCGACACCAAACACCAGGAAGGAGCCAGCGTCATCAATTACCAAGCATCACTTGATGACGCAACATGCGATTGGCTCATCAAAGTCATTTCGTATTCTGTTCTCTACTCGAAACAAACGTTTGCTACGATATGCCGAGGCGATTGCGATCAGACACCGTCGCCCCATTTTGTGTGTACAAAAGAACTGTTTGTGACGTTAATACTGCCGTGGTAGCAAACTGGTTTTGAACCTTGACCTTTTGTGATTGTCATGTGGTTTGGAATTTTGTACATTTTAACTCGTCTGCAGTAAACACCAGTAGAGATGCAGCGAAATCTGCTCAAGCATAAATCGTGTAATGTCAGTCTTTTGTCTGCTCTATTCAATTATATGTAAGCCTTAGACTGCCATGGACCTGATACTTTTGCGTTGTTGTCCTCCACCTAATTTGCTATTTCATTTTCTTCATCCCCCACCCGAATAGTGTCATATACATGTTCCTGGTTATTGTTGTTTGGTACTGAAGAGGCAATACGAAGTGCTAGCATCTACCACTGTCCGTCTTCTTACTGTTTTGTTCAAATTTCAAAGATGTTAACACGATCTTACAATCCAGCTAGGCAGTCAACTCTAGTAGACCTGCTTCTCGTCCCTCACCAACAGATTTCATTCACCATGAAAAGTCAATCGTGCGAACGTTATCCACTGATGCAATCACTGGTCAGTGTGCACTTAACTGGTTGACTTACTGCAGTCTATTGTGATTATCTGCTGATGTGATTGTGATTTGTTATAGTTTATTACATATGTCTAACAGCAAGTTGTTGGCTTGTTTGTCTTTGTGCTTTCTTAGGTTCAGGTGGCAATCAGTTTAATTTTTTTCATACCTTCCAAATTCATCAGTTCTCTGTTTTTCTCTTCTCCACATTCAAACATGGTTTTTAATTGCCGTGTTCGTCTGATCAAAACTATAGCATTCTTATCAACGAAAAGCCTCTTTTATTTCATGCAGTTGAGTAGAGTCCTTTTAATTATTACTGATTCTTAGCGTGTTTTTCAGTTCGGCTTTAGATTGCTATATTCTATTCATGATCGCCTTTTCTAATAGGGTATCTTTCTGTTAGAAGTAGCTTGGGACGATTTATTGATAGTTTTTGCAGCCCCAGTTGCTTGTTTGCCAAGCAAACTGCTCTGTTGTGCAATGAACAGCTTACTGATTATGAGATCAACTTGTTTTACGTGTGCCATTCATTTTACCCATTGTCTTTGTTTTCCGTCTGTTTAATGTGCTATCTGAGATTGCGTTGATTACATCGTTTAATGTTCGTTTAAAATCACTCACTACTCAGCCTACTTGTTCTGCTCAGTCGAGGTTTTCACGCAAGACCACAATTGGACTTTATTCACGAGTTTTATCAGTTGTCTGCAGATCCAGAAAGGTTGCAGACTTGTTACTGACACACTCTTCGATGCTGTTAAACGAAGACCGATCAGGAGACGGTTCTTAAACTGAAGAGGGCCGGGAATGGAACCGTTGCTACGATACCGAATAAGGAGAGTATTCAGTTGATAAATGAATAAGCGTAATTAGATAATGACATAGTGAAGGAGTCCAGTTGTCCACTTCAAGCGATTGCATGTGAACCTAACAGGGCAAGCAAACAAGCGCACGTTACCACCCCAACCATCTTGTTTTAGGTACTTCTGCCCTGGTTGCAGTTTTTAACGGAAGATGGTCGGCAAAGTAGAGAGCTGAAAACATTTGAGGTTTCTCAAATACATTCAGCTAACATCGGCTTGCGAACGTTGAGGATCGGATCTGAAACCTCCTGAAGCAGGATAAATGGAAACTACATTTGCCTTGTGCATTAGTGTTTCGTTTAGTACCACACTGAATCGGTGTTATTCGCGGATATCTCCAATAATTGATGCTATCATCATTCGAGTTACTTGACGTTACTTATCCCTTCTATCGGCACCGATCGATTGCTTGCACTCAGAAGTGGGATAGGGTCCTGTCGATTGCAAGATATCGATCGATTTTGCTGTCGTACAGAATAGTGGTTCACACGATCACAGTACACAGTGGCTACCAAAGTATTGAAGTTGAACCATACGACTATCAGATCTTCCCAGACGTTTCATCAACCATTAAGTATCACTCGTTTTCATTTCGAAATGCGTAAATCTTTGTGAGGGGAACACCTTTCACCCTATGTGCGAGCCACCATACTAGTTGTATATTCATACTAATGTGTGGATCAACTTGTATGGATCTGCGTTCACAGTAATCGGGAACACCCCTAGGTTTGTTTTCAATTCAACCATTTTTAGAGCGCTTGCCAGGTTTGCAAGTCTCTGAGGTGGACGCACCGCAAGTTAAGAACACAGTTATGGATCAATTGGTCGCTCTATCACCGAATTTGTAGACAAACTGACGCATCGGTATTGCAATTACATTATCTGTTGTCCAGCAAAGGTGTTCAGAGTGAGTCACTCCAGTTCGGAACTGGTGAGCCAAAACACTGAACACTCAATGACCTGCTGTATACCCGTTGCAATCTCTACCCTCCAACATCACAGAAGAAAAGGCTGAGTCAGTAGTGCTCCGTGTTGGTTTCAGAAACTCATATTTAAAATTTAGAAAAAACTGTTTTGAATCATTTGTTCAAGTGTTAGCCACTGTTTGCATGTATTGTATTTAATTCTAGAAATGAAAACCACCGTTATCTCAGCAGTAAAGTGTACACCAGAGGCTATGTAGTGACCCCCCCGATTACTCAAAATTTGTCGCTGCGGTTCACTTTCTCTCTCGTGAGTATAGTGAAGAAATTATGCAAAGACCAGAGACGTTCACTCTTGGTGCACAAACTTCAAAGAATTGATCATAACCTTATGAAAATGTTTTTGACTGAGTTCACCAGACTAAAAACAAGTGATCAACTGGTTTGGGCCCAATTCAAGCATCTACGAGATTGCACCAGAAGAACGATAGCTATGGATACAGATGAATGATTATTAGTTTGAGCATAAACATTCACACATGTCTACTGCGCAACTTCCAGGGCGGAATAGGATATACATTAACGAGGACTTTTAATGAGAGGTAAACCTGAGTCTGGTGTTTCTTTTCGTTGTGGGCTAGCATGATGACTCATCCGAATGCGAACGCTGCGATCGAGTATGTATATATGGCATTCGAATTAAAACAGTACAATACGACAAACCAGAAAATCCGCTAGCAAACTAAGAGTAATGAGACATAATAATGTTACAGTTTACATTGTAGTGAACGTAAGCATTATTGAGACGTTGATTTAACTGCTGTGTGTGATTTCATCCAAATGTGTAATATCGTATCAATCTATCGTTTACAAAATTGTCTGAATTGATAATGATGGCAATATCGGAAAACTTTCCAAAAAAGTTGAAAAACAATGTCTTCCGCCGTGGTTCGGTGGAAATGACATTACGGAACCGTGAACATGACTTCGGAGATAAAGGAAACAAGAAACTCGAAGTTCGGCTAACTGATGAACCGATAATTAGGCAGTACTTCGGCGCAAAAAAATTCCAAAGTCAAACGTCTTGCAAACTGTTCGGTCAACATGGGGTTTTCAGTGTCCAGACGTTGTGGGGTGGTTTCTCCCATCAAGGCTGTCTGTATGCTCCAAAATGAAACACGGTAGAAAAATATGAAATAATCATATGAACCGCGACGACTAACGCAGGATGCCATTTTTAGGCCAAAACGTTTATTTGATATTGGTACGCTTATGTAATGTAATAAAATATATGAAGTTAGCGAATATCTGATGTGTTATAGCACGATGAGCGGGTGACTAACGTTTTTTCCATGACGGACTTGTCATCGTTTTATTTCACAGAGAATTGCTCCATAAAATCGACATATTGATCAGAGTCGATCTGTTTTATAACGCAGAAGCGCTATTAAATGTTTCGGTCGAAGCGTTTTAAAGATGGAAGTGTAACATAAGGCAGTGAGTGCGGGATCTAAAATTGGTTAGATGAGGCAGAAATAAATGACATTTTGTTCTTATTTCATTCTCAGCAATGTATTTGTAAATCATTTTCGTACGGTAGGTTTTAATCACACAAAGCCCGCGTGGTTTTTGTACATGAGAGTACTGAATCGCGCGAGAGTGCTGTGATCAATTGCCTTATTTTGCTGGAGCGTTGATCACATAGACAAATATGATAGGAGGATGAGGTAAAATTTCACGTACGATTTATCAAATTCTTTCAGATGTTACCAGATCCGTCTTCAAAATATCGTCTTTGAATAAGTAGAGGTTGACAATAGACGTGACGTCCAGTAGTGTTAGAAAGGTTTTTACGCTCTCTTTATTGGTAGATAAATATATTCGCACTGGCACTATACTTAAAAATATATGTTCCAAATATAGGTATTCCTTTCATTGCACGATACAATTAATCGCAATTTACAGGGACGCGTAGACCAGATGTAGTCAATAAAAACAGTCATTAATGGAGACGGAATGTTTTTTATGTCGAGTTTATAATTCTTTCCAACTAACACTGTAACCAGTATCGACCAAAAATAGTAGCCATGGAAGCTCAATTTAGGTTCTTTACGTGCAATTTCACCGGTAGTGTGTAATTTCTCGATTCGCGACAGAGCGTTACATGAAGTGAACTATAAATTAGACGGCATATATCACACGATCTTCTTTACTGACGTCGTTATAGCTTGAAACTACTCGATTTGGAACTATTTTATCTCATACCATAAGAAACGGGATGACATCTATTAGTCACAACACAGCTTTCCTTCAGCAGTTTGTATTGGAAACAACCCTTCGATTTCCATAGGCAAACCGGATTCGGCAATCCTTGGCCTGTTCTATTTCATTTTGTACCTGGTATTGGTATGGAAATTCGCAGATGCCACAGACTCTACAGCAAACTTGCCCACAATTGTTAACAAGCTCCCATTTATATCTTTCTTTAGAAGTGTTGAAATAATCGACACGAACGTTTTAGACTATTTCACTGGAGCGTCCAGAAACATCCACAGCAATGCCAAACATTCAGTTGGAGATCACTGCTCTCTGGTGTTGTGTCAGATGTGTTACGCAAGCGTAAAACGCAAAAGTGTAACCAGGAATGGCATGAAAACTACTGAGCATCCGCACTATGATAAATGACATACTTTACCCAAGTACCTGACGATAACGTCTGTTTAGCTCAACAAACTGAATGGATGTACGTGAATTTTTGTTGTTTTCATAACATTTTGGAGTTATTTTTGGTTTGGAAAATTCTTAATCCATACGTTGCCACCCTTCTGACCTACGCATTAGTTACTGCTCATTGCGTCCAGGGCAATCAGTGGACACCGATGAGAATACAATATATCCTAGGACAGGTCCATTTCAACCCATGGTAGCAGCATAAACAAGAAGGTTCTGGGTGGCGGACGAAGAAAAACTGGATTTAGATGTTTTGTAGGAATCCAGTCAAACTTGTTCGATGCGGTCGATTGACCCAGTTTCGTCGTTGCCTTAACAATCTGCACCTATGAACGCAATCAACAGAAGATTTCGAGTAAATCATAACCAGAACATACTAGCAGCGTTTACAATTTGTGGTTAGATACATTTCACCAACCCATCCACCCCTGCTACTCAGTTGCACAATAACGACCAGTCAGCTTTTGACAAAGTTCAACTTGCAAGGACCGAATATGCAAGCTAGTGGATACTGATCGATATGTTCGTTGCCGTCAGTTGGATACATCTGCCAGGTCACATTCGGCAGTTATGATTTTCGTGGAGCAATGTATACGTTCTTGGTCTGGAAAGTCCGTTGGCCCAGATTGTTTGGTACTTGTTGGGGGGTGTTAGTAAGCAGTGTGATGGTCATTGCTGGACCTGAGTCTTCGTGCATTAGTGTTCCAATTCTGTGAGAAAAATCACAATAAGGTATGCACAAACTTGAACACCAAGAGTACCACATAACCATGGTTTTGTATTTCACCCGTGAAAATGTGCTCAAACCTGGTAGATCATACTTTGATTTGCGGAGATTAAACGTACAGCGATTAGATTTGCTTTTCACTGAACTAGATACAGTGTAATAGTTCATATTGTTATCGACGCCTGGATGGTATTCTGTTCAATCCGCGCTGGTTTCTTCCATCAGGTTAATCAATAAAATATTTGAGATGATGTAGAAATCGACAAACATAATTATCTAATACAGACGCCATCGGAAAGGACTGTAAACCATTGTAAAAGTCGATGCATGTCGGTAATCGAATTCAGTATTTAGAATGAGACTCATGCTCTTATGAACGTGATAAAGAATTATAAGCATTTTTCCATACTATTTCTTCTTTGAGTGAAACCGTTTGGGATGTAGCAGGTAGTAGTATTCCACTGGGAACATAAGGATCCTGAGAATGTGAAAAGAAATCAATTGTTTTGATAGGTTTGCAAGAATAGGCGGCAGAAATTGAGATATCCAAGCATGCCCTAACAACATTGTTGCGAATTACTAGTCCTCTGGCGATGTTTATGCTGGATAGTTTCCGTTTTTGACAAGTGATACCTGGTGGGAAATGTGCTTCTTTTTGATTTAAAATGTACCCTATTTTACTTGCCAAGTATTACATTATTACTAAACTCTAACGAGTGATCATCCGGTTACACACTGATGGTGCCAAACCTTTCAATTGATCAAAACTGCAGCTGGAACATATACCTCGTAGAATGCTGAAGCCTGTGATGACCACTCTTCTCATGATTGTAGTTTTCTCTGCTCGTCACTAATCGTGGAAAATCAACCATTATTCAAATGATTTTATCAGTGAACTATCACATTGACAATTTCACAATAAGACAGTTATCAACCTTGGATATAGTGCGAAGTAATGACATTATTTGAGACTCACCTAGAACAGCGTTTGTAAACCAAAGACCTGAGCTTACTGAGTGCACCATTGGTGATCGTTGTATACAGAAAGCTGTTTACACTGATCGCACGTTACGTATCCTCTGAGTGCACTTCCCAAGCGTAGGGATTAAGTCAAGTGTGTCAAAAGAAACCTTCGGTCACTGTCCAGTGGTCTATCATTATGTATACAGACCACTTCTCATACGATTATATACGTTTGGCTTGTTTTAGTTTTAATGTGGCTGGAATCTCCGTATCAAAAAGGCTTGCGGTTGGAGTTGAACTCGGTTAAAGATATTGATCTACGCAAAACCCGGCTTTTTCGTTTACGCAATAATGATTCCCCACGATTATATCGAGGGCAGTCAAGTTCCAAGAGTTGAAAAGCTTGTGAGCGTAAACAATATCTTCTGCATATCGAACCACGGGTATTAAAGAGCAGTATACTTTGCAGCAACTGGTCGATATTTTATCCATCTGTTATTATCTGTGTCACGGAACATCCTGCTTTACCTGGTGATTGATATGAACACAGTAATCAATGCTTGCATTTGTCTGTTTCTGACCTCTCTCATATTTGTTAATCAGGCGAAGTGACACACGACGTTCGATCATCAGCACAATTGGCGGAAATCTTCTAACATCAGGTTGCACTAGATAAGCTTCTGCATTTCCGTTTGAAACCTACTTTCACTAAGTTGAACGAATGTTTTATCCATCGTCTAATCCAGTATCCCAGCTGTACCGTAGATGGAAAGAAGAAAGCATTATATCGAGAGTGACTGGGTCTGAAGTGTTGCGAAATGTGGAAACAAGCAAAATTGAACGCATGCAACAATGGTCGAACTTTAAAGGAACATTTCTTACTTGTACCCATCCTAATAATATAACTATTGTATATAATGTGTCTCGTATAAATGCTGACATCAAGAATACCAACTCGAAATAACCTTTACTGCATTGTAAATGTTTTGAAACCAGTGTTGAATTTTGGATGCTTGGCATCAGATCATCTATGCTGTACGTGTTTAGTGTCAATTACCTCGACAGTCACGTCCATGACGTACTCATTTCTGATGTGTTCTATAAATACTTTCCCATCAACGTCCGGTTCATTTGACATTTTATTGTTACACACAGTTAGAACAACGTTACTGAATTTGCACGTTTGAACTGTGTGTTTCAATGTCTTATTTCATAAAATAAACAATCTTATTTGTCAGTAGCCAGATTACTACTTTCTCAGACAGAAATGCAAGAAACATTATGCCGTGGTCAAAATAGAAACAGATGACACTGAGAATGTAGCTTTCATAAACAATAGTTGTTTTGGTGCTATCCCTATTAGTTCCATTATATTCAGACTTGCCTAATGTATGTACTATTGCAGTGAAGATGAGCGATCGTAATATACTACTCATACCACTTCTATTCAGTAGTAGGACCGGAGCATATATTTTGACATCGTACAAGCCGCAGGAAAAATGCAGGATGACAAATCAGAGTGCAGCATCGCCCATAATGGTCCCTGCTACTTAAAGGAACTGAGCATTGACCTCTGCGGCAGCCGAGACGGTCTGGGTCCGAATACCGCGTGCAAATGAGTGGTTTTGTTTCAGGTCTTGTTTAAATGCTTAACCCATGTGTTGCTTTGTCGAATAAACAACCCTTGTGCCATCCGCGTTCTTGGATCACAACAATTGGTGCCGTGACCAGGATTGGGGAATGAAGATCCCATGGCCGCAGCCGTACGAGGATGGGGATGTCCGGAGCTTCCTGGAAGACTTCGAGGACGTGGCGGAAACAGTCGGAGTCAAGACTGACTGAGCGAGGCTGGCGGCCTTGCGGATGCTGCTCAGGGGCAGTGCGAAGGCGGTTCTGGAGGCGGCGCAAAGGGCCTTCGCGGAGCTGAGGTGGGCCGCCGTGAAGGAGGCGCTGATCGCTGGGTTTGGAAGCCCAGCCGATTGCCAGGAGGCGATGCGGCAGTTCAAGGACGCCCGCCTTGGACCAGGCAGCGACGCACTTGTGTATGCCATGCCACTGCAGGCAGCGTTGTCAAGAGCCCTGCCACATTTGGACCAGGATTCGGAACAAGGCATGCTTACAGATCAGTTTTTAGACGGAATGCCACCAGTGGTGTGAGATCAGCTCAGAGTGGTTATCATCGCACATTTGATGACGTTGGAACAGCTAGCTGAGGTGGCTCGACAATTACTGGCAGACAACTCCCCGACAGTCAGCGAGTTGAAGACTAGTGAACGTTGAAGATAAAGAGGGAGCAGAACCGTAGCGACGTCTGTTAGAGATGCAGAAGACGTGGACACTGGCGAAGATTTTGCCCGCGGGGCGAGAAAAGGTTCCATGTAAATAAACGTTTTGCTGATTGTTTTTTGTCTGGAAAGGGCGATCCAATAATAGGGGCGGTTGATAAGACGGCAGTTCAGCCGAGGACAGAAATCAATGGTAGTTCGGAGTGCTATTTGATTGACATTGGGGCGGCGATTTCATTGATTAGACCGAGACCGAAAGAAGCTGTTCAGCCGTGTGCAATGGTCGTTCGATCAGTCGGTGGGTTTACACTCAGAGTTACCGGCGTTGCGGAATATGATGTCGGAATCGATGATCACGTAGTCAAATAATCGTTCGTAATTTCCCCCGACGCACGCCAGACTATATTGGGAGCGGATTTTCTTGAACGCGCTGAGGCTGTGATTGATTTGAAGCGTGGTAAACTCGTAACAAAGTATGGAGTGGTTCCATTAGTGATAAAACGCCAGTCGCAGCTTGGAAAAATTGAAGCGAATGTACCCGGAGTAATACCAGTCTGTCACAATCAGTTGCTGAATGAAGTGATATGCAAATTCCGAAAGCTGATCACCACGGACCAAGACCCATATGGCTACTGTGACTGGATTGAACATGAAATCTTCATAAAGCCAGACCAACTTCAAACATCCGGGCCCAGAAGGACTCCGGTTCAACTGCTGCTCGAAATTGGGCGACAAGTGAAGGAAATGCTGAAGGAAGAAGCTGATAGCCCGCTCAATTCTCCCGTTTCGTTGGTGAGGAAGCCCATTGGGAAATTTCGATTTTGTGTCGACTTCAGAAGACTCAACGAGACTACAGTCAACAAAGTCGTAGCAGTCCCAGCCGTGGCAGAAATTTTCGACAAGCTACAGAACGCCAAGATATTTACAGTGCTAGACCTGCGGTCTGGATATTGGCAGGTTCCAATCAAGCAATCGGACCGAGACAAAACGGCGCTCACAGTGGGAGAAAAGCAATATCGCTTCAAACGTATGCCGTTTGGACTGTCAGGCGCCCCGTACACGTTCAGATGACTGATGTTGAGGGTGCTGGAAGGACTGAACAATACTGTTGTCTACGGAGACGATATCGTCATCTACAGCGGGAATGGGACGGAGCATAGCAGACACGTTTCAGCTGTGTTGCAGAAGATTGAACAAGCCGGCCTACGAAGCAACAGTTTAAATTGTCAACTGGGAAAACGGACGGTAATACTACTCGGTCACAAGATTGGTCAGGGCGAGTTCCAACCAATTCCCGAGAAACTGCTTACGATCGAGGCCATTCCGGTGCCAACATCGAAGATGACGTTGCGACAGTTTCTCGGTCGTGTCGCGTTCTATAGCCGTTTCATGAAGAACTTCAATGAACTCGCCAGCCCATTGTGCGAAATTCTGAAGAAGGATTGGAAACTTCACTGGACAGACAAGGCCAATCAAGTGTTTGTCAAGATCCAACAATTGATGACGGAGGGACAGTTGACCCTGAAGTTGCCAGTGACTGGACTAAGCTTCGTTGTTGCGACGGATGCGAGCGATGTGGGTATTGGCGCTGCACTGAAGCAGGAAGGCGGTATTGTGGAATATGCCAGTCGACTACTAACTCCTGCCAAACGAAATTACTCAACGACAGAGAAGGAGTGTTTGGCGATCGTGTGGGCATTGAAAAAATGGAGACCGTACTTGCTCGACCGACGTTTCCATGTAGAGACAGATCACAAGCCGTTGGAGTGGATTAAATCGGCGAGGGAGTATGATTTCACAAGTCGCCATATAGCTGGATAAGAGAATTATGTTCCCGATCTGCTTTCCCGAACGCAGCACATGGATGTAGTTCACAAGGACGCGATCGGAGTCGACAGTATTGAACTGGAGAATGACCCCGGGAAGTTACAGGCAGCGCAGAGGGCGGATCCGACAATCCGATTGGTGATTGATCGACTTCTAACTGGAGCACAACAAGCAGGGAATGAGGAAATTCCAGAGGTGACATCCTTCAGAACGCACCGGCCGGACTTACGGTTGAATAGTGGGGGAATTTTAAAGCGCCGACTGCGGGATGGAATAAGCGTGCCTGTTATACCGACGGGGTTGAGAGAGACTATTGTGAAGGACTGTCATGAGTTGGCTCATACGGGATGTCATCGAACTTATGAAATGCTGAGGCAAAGGGCATACTGGCCAAAAATGAAGAAGGACGTTAACAATTATGTACTGGCGTGCCAGCAATGTCAGCTGCTGAAGAGTTCCAACTACCCCAGTCAGTATCCTACACAACCAATTCCGGTCAGTGAGATTGGGTAATTCTGGTCGCTGGACGTAATGGGTCCCTTCCCAGTAACCACATCCGGAAATCAATACATCATAGTGATGACGGAACATTTCACAAGATGGATCGAAGCAGCCGCTATACTCGATCAGCATGCAAGCACTGTGTGCTGGGCGGTAGTGGAGCACATCGTGGCAGATCATAGAATACCGCGAAACGTATTGACTGATCAAGGTCCCTGCTTTGAAAGTGAAGAGTTTCGGAATTGCTTGGAGCGTTTGGGAATCAGGAAAATTCGCACAACACCATACCATCCTCAATCAAATGGACTGACCGAACGAAACAATCGCACAATCAAGGAGTGGTTGACGGCAAAAGGAGGGAGCTGGGAGGAAACACTACCACTGATTCTGTTGGCCCATCGCTGTTCGCCTCAAGGAACAACGAGGATATCGCCGTTTGAGCTAATGTACGGGCGCGTGCCACGCCTGCCAATCGATCATGAGGTTGGTTTATGGAGAGACCGGCGGATGAACAGGCGCGAATTAGCAAAAGCTCGGAGATTAGCCAACCAAAACTTGGCGAACGCACAAGAAGTTTCTAAGGAGCAGTCAACCGCAAAGTTGTTCGATCGAAATGCGGTATTTGAAATTGGTTCCAAGGTTAAATACATGGACAGGCGGAGTCCAAGCGCTACAGGACCAGAATCTAGGAAGTTCCTGGCGAGGTAGAGAGGAACTTATGTGCTAGTGGACCACCGTGGTTCAGTGTATCTGATCAAGAATGATGGGAATCAACATCGAGTCCACGGAAGCCAGCTTTGCGAATGGTACGACACCCCGAGCAGAATAGAGTGTACGCCAGGAGCAGCGACGTCCCCGAGGCCAATACGCAGATCGTCAAGAGAGCAAAAGGAACCTGAACGGCTTTTGCTGCGACTGGAACAATCTTTGTGGAGGGAGGAGTGCAGTGAAGATGAGCGATCGTAATATACTACTCATACCACTTCTATTCAGTAGTAGGACCAGAGCATATATTTTGACATCGTACAAGCCGCAGGAAAACTACTGGAAGGGAAATCCGAGTGCAGCATCGCCCATAATGGTCCCTGATACTTAATGGAACTGAGCATTGACCTCTGC
The DNA here is from genome assembly GCA_014338405.1 of Paragonimus skrjabini miyazakii. NCBI lineage: Eukaryota > Metazoa > Platyhelminthes > Trematoda > Plagiorchiida > Troglotrematidae > Paragonimus > Paragonimus skrjabini miyazakii. The sequence goes on from JTDE01003987.1 coordinate 16,588, forward strand.
GGCAGCCGAGACGGTCTGGGTCCGAATACCGCGTGCAAATGAGTGGTTTTGTTTCAGGTCTTGTTTAAATGCTTAACCCATGTGTTGCTTTGTCGAATAAACAACCCTTGTGCCATCCGCATTCTTGGATCTCAAAACTATCACCACACCAAGAGCGTTTTTGCAAACAGTTGATCTCAACGATCACAAGCGAAATGGTGATCCAACCGCGCACTGATGATCCCAAATTTCCTGGTAGCTGGTTTGCAAATGAAATTTCTTTTCTATTTACATATCAGCATACCACTGTTTGTCATTTCTAACATGCTCAGGAAATTTTAAAAAATGTGTGGTACACGACGGACAAGCTACCACCAAGCGATAACACAATAAATATGGGTATAGCCTGGAAACTTCCAATGTAAATTAATCACACTAGTCAGTTCATATGTGAACAATAGTCATTCATGTTTTCTATTTGTGGATAGGGAATAAATTACCACAAAAAAGAAAAACGAGTCAACTCTGATGAACTATTTACTTCCTTCGTTCAGCATCCGTGTTACAATTATCAGTATGGTGCGTGATGACCGAATTGATTGTATTACTTATGATGTACAAAGCGTCATCCATAATGATAGTTGCTTGGTAGGATTAAGCAACACTCAATTATATGAAAGAAGTTATTCGCCAAAAACGTTGTTCATAAATTAAATATGTGATTAGGGATCATCACTGCTGCTTGGTTTTACTCAGTAGCAAGCTGGTGATGCATTCTCACCGAATTATCTCACATTACAATCGTACAGTTGACCTTGACAAACGTAACCGTAGGTTACTGAACACCCATCAAAGTACGTATGACTATTGTGATTACGCAGTTTGCAAACAAAAAGACACCAACCTTGCTGCTATTAATAACGCCAGTAGTGGCGGCACAAGGCCTTCGTGTGAAACCACTGTAGGCAACAGTTTATTCCACTGTGGTAAGCAGTCACAACGTTAACTAAATTGTGTCAGTTTAGGTTGATTTTTTTCGAGGTATTAGCACGTCAAGTGTTAGAGGTGTAGTTAGAAATTTGATTAAATATTAATGACGAGAACGCTTTTCTGACAAATAACCAAATTCCGTTGAAATCCTTTTCAAGTAAGCTGTACCATGTTGTCAAATCAAGTACGCAAGACGACATAATACGCGATCATCTCACATGGTGTGCTGAGGGAATAGTTTAGAAGAGGATGACACTGCGCATGAAGTGAACTCTCAGTGCAATCCGCGCACACGAAACGTAACGCTAACTCCAGTCTGGTATGTCCGCGGTCACTTGACGATGTTATTATTGATCTAGAAAACATCGTGGATTTTGGATCCTGACAAGGAGAATGTATATAGCACTTACTCTAATAAATGTCCGTTTTCAATATTATGTGCAATTGCTGCTTGATGGAAGTTTGATAAAAACCCTCGTCTTGCGGATGGTTGAGCAGTAAGGATGCAGAAGATGTAGGAAAATGTAGAAGACGTGAGAGTTCAAATCAGAAAATATTTCTCGGAAATATTAGTGGGAGTAACGAAATTTCGCAGACTTAACACTACGCTTTGATTAGTCCGTACAAACTCCGCTTGTAATTGACTGAAAAATATAATGAAAGCCAAGACTGTTGAGGATACAGCTCTCATTCTACCACGATATCACCTGACTGGCTGTTTGGAAGAAAAAACAGTAATACCGGTGGAAAACGGACTTTGCACACAAGGATGATATCACGCGTGTTTTTCTATATATCACTTTGGAGAACTTTTCATAAAGACGCCCTAGGAGATGTCGTTTACTATCCATATGTAGGAAAACTTGTGTACAATAAGTTTGGATATACGGACTAAAATCTTTGGGCTTTTGTACCCCTGTGTCCGTTGAAGAGAAGCTATGCACCCGGACAAAGTTTTTTTACATCACAAAGAGAGTTCTACCTAAAATTGTTAGCTTTCAAGTAAAGATAGTGGTTTTAAAGAAATTCAATGTCGGAAACTTGAAGTCAACCTACAGAACCGTGCGGTTCTGTAGGTTGGTGAAACATAATCAGCTGTCGTAGTAGCTGGACAGTTATCCAATGTAACCCAGTGTTTAACAGAACCATGCAACATCATTTTGGGGGTAACGTTGAATATTGCGACGGTTTTAGGCGATTAAGTGGAACAAGTGTTCATTTCGAACAGAAAAGATATATCAGTAGATGATGGCGAAGGATCAACAATGTCCACGGATAAATGACAGCGACGTAAGGGAATAGAAATATATCAGCTCATCGTGGCTGATACGTGATAAAGATTTTTAGTCCGCTGACTTAATACAGTACAGTACTCATCAGTACTCACCAGTACTCATCAGTACTCATCAATAATACAGTACTCTTTGAATAGTTATACAATAAAATTGTTTCTCTAGTCTAGTTCTCTAAATCTGAACAAACAATGGGTCCGTACAATGAATTGAACAGGCAGACACCGATAAGTAGCGGGGACGATAAAACAGAATTGAACTCACCCAATAAAATCGCTTAGGTTGCATCGAAGCAAAATGAGTGTTCGTGAATTAAAGGATGGCAGGACTTAGAAGCTACCTTAAAAAACTACTTAATAAATGTTCACTTTTTCCATTTACAATTTTACAGGGTACACAGTGATTAACAGTAAGGGAACTGGTAGCAAGAACTGAAGTAACAGTAAATATTAGCAGTGCGGTTTATTTGAGCATGATAAAACATCGTATCACCTTTCAGCGATCTGGGTGATAACTAAACCAAACACAGTAATCTTGACAATAATTCAGTAGATCTTAACAAAACAGACAGAGAGTACAGCAATGATTAGGAGGACGACAACAAAATCAACAGCTAGCATATGTGGTACTTAATCCAATCAGCGAACACTGCATTGTCATTGTCTTGTGTACATTTTTAAAACACGTTTCATTGGGCGGTCCTGTTTCTCACAAAGTCAACCCATTCGACAAGGGTTAATGAGAGAGACAGCGGTGATCAATTGCTGAGAGTTTGTACGTACCGTCCGCAGGAATGGACCAGGTCTCTGATGCACTGGGCAAAAATGATCTTACACAAGCGCTACAAACTCTATTTAGAGTACATAAATGCACCCCTTTGCGATGTCACAGTTGATCGAGGTTGGCGAATATATGACCTGATTCCGCTATCCCAACAGGGACCTCGTCAACAATTCTACATGCTGGCGAGGTGACGATACTCTGGTGAACAGAGCGATCAGCAGCTTCCCACGATCCGCCAGCAACACCAGACAGGGTCGAATGATTCGATACTTCTTGCTGGTAACTGCATGTCGCTGTCAGCGCGGCCTCGAAATGAGTTGGTTGTAGTTTGTACAGATGTAACACATTGCAGAACTAATAGTCTGTAACAAGTTACCATCCAGTTTACGTGACAGATTCCATCAGACGTTGTAGGACAGCAAACTTCGGCATTTGTCCTTACCTCATTGACTAGCGACCAAATATTACGCCGTTCAACATGGAATCCTAGGAACCCTCCTATAGGTTGCCTCAGAGTACGCTTCGCATTAGCGAGCTTTAAGCTAAGACTCACTGATATGTCAAAAGTGTGTTACCGATGAACTTGGCGTTGTTCACTAGAGGCGTTTGAAACCAGTAAGTGGTCGTTTTGTGGGTAGACGAAATTCAAATATGGCATAATATCGTCCATGAGACGGTGAGACGTTTTAGTAGCCTTCCGAAAACCAAATACTACTAACAGCAGCTTAAGTAACTTGAAACAGTCATGACCGCCGTTTTAACGATCTGTTTGTAGGCAACCGGAATCTGATGGTAAATATTCATCAAGTTTATCTTCGAGAATACTCACGTACTATGAATACTAACTATGATGTGCTATATGCACGCAGTCGGATTAACAGTTGAATGAGAAAGATCTTTCCAATGATGGTAGTCATTCGATGGTTTGGAAATGTCTAGATGCACGTGTTCATAGGCTTTGACAACTTACATTCATTAATAGTATGTTTTATTACTATGACCACTGTTAAAGTATAGGCAGGAGATTTGCATTTTCGGACTATATATATCATATATATAGCGTCAATATTCGCAATATCCTATCCGCACCCTTGTATCACTAAGAATATATTGCATCCAAATGTCTCTTTTGTACGTTTTCCACGTATATGTGGTCATCAGAGATATGAATGACAAATTAAATCAAACGATACATCGGAAAATCTTATTCAGTTGTGCAAAATGCCGCCATGATTAGTCCCCATCTTGTCCCCTGTTGCAGGCGTCATTACGTTTAATGCACCAATGGTCTCGGTTCAGCTGTAAAATACTCCGTCTTCAACAAAATTTACTAGCCACTGCAGGTGGTTATCAAAAATGGCAACATTGGTTTCATCGTCCACAGTTACCTATGCTAAGAGACAGATGTCGGATGTGAGGATTGCAGGATTCCCCTTGAAGTCTCTTTCTTAGTAACTGACCAGGTAGAGAGGCAACCACATATGCTGTCACAAGGTCTTTAATCTTCGACCGGTATGCCTTTTATTCTGGGGGTATTCGGCAGGTGTTGTTTCCAGAAAACCTACAATCGTGTTCCATCTCATACACTATGATGCTGTAACACATCCGAACTATAAAGACAAACGTTTATCCATTAAGAAGCTATTACTTTCCGCTTGACCTCCTGAGCATTCGTTTGAACCCACGTTGTCTGCACGTTGGAAAAGTCCTAGTTCCTGCGCGTCCATCATCCATTATGAACTCTTCAGCTTCGAATATCTTGTCCAGAATCTGTTGTTCTAACTGTGTTGAAGACAGAAGGCATGAACACAGCTGCAATACCCAGGCATGTGATCGATCGTAGCGTACTACATTTGTGAGCACACTGTGTACAAAGTTAGTCTGTCTGTCGAATTCTCCACGGTTCTGATCTGTTCAAATAAGGCAAAGTCGTCAATTTAACTGGTACTGTTTCCATTTGTACAGTGCTTTGAAAATTTTTGTTTTACCGGCTTTAGGACTCTGATAGTGCATTCAATTATCCTTTCTTTTTGTCAAATTATAACCTCAGTCCAACGGTTGCCAGAATCTGCCGTTATATTGAGTGATTAACATGCATGAGACGGTTCTAAAATAAAATGTTGCCTGTTCATTTAGTAACGCACCAGTATTGACCCTTTGTATTATCATCGATCACAAAAAATCAAACCTTTATGAACGAACGCCTACATGGTGTGTTTCTAACAGTGTTTTTGTGCGCGCTTGCTCTAAAGATCTCACTCAGTTTACCGACTATGGACGGCTCAATTGGATTATGGTTACTTTGGGAGTATAGGGTTGAAATCAATGGCCAATGGGCTTAAACGTTGCGTCCGGTAGACAGATTGTGCGTTCGTTAGGTATGCAAGTGAAAAACAGCTAAAAACAGTGTGGGACGGTAAACATCAGCTATGCCCGAGCCCAAATACTTAGGCTTTCATAAGTCCACCAATCAGAGTACGAACATCTATACCTGAAGCTGATGCGTCTACTAGTTGAACACAAGTTTGCATTTTAATGTACTACCCGCTCCGACTTTGTTTTGAACACTGGTGTATTGTTAGCGTAATGCATGTATTAATAATCGTATTACTATTACTAGTAGTAGTAGTTCCAACGAATACTGGTCCGAGGTACTATCAGCTCATCCGCACGTTGATGAGCGTTCATCTCGCACAATTCTGCCTCCGGACTGGTCTTCGGGCGATCCGATCACTACAGAAGAAGTATCACGCACCTTGAAGCACATGGGAAACACCGCTCCTGGTTTGGACAAATTGTTGCCCAAACATTTGAAGCGTATGAAAGCTGATGCCTTGGCCGGATACTTCAACCTATTCCTGCTAACCCAAGGTTGTCCAATCCATTTATGCCGCTCTCGTATCACACTTGTACCCAAAGTGAACAATCCTCCATCTCCCACCGAGCTCAGACCTATCGCCTTATCTTCAACGTTGAAACGTTGTTTCTACAAGATATTGGCCGATCGTTGGAATTCGCGCTTGCAACTGCCCGCTCTCCAGTTTGCATTCCTACATCGTGACGGTTGCCTTGGGGCGAACTCCCTGCTTCATGCGCTGCTTAGAAACTCATATACCACGTCTTCGAGTTTGTGTGCGGCCTTTATCGACGTGTCCACAGCGTTTGATTCTATCTCACAAGATTCGATCATCAGATCGGCCCGAGCCTTCGGTGCTCCTCCACCTCTAACGCATTACATTGCCGAATCCTACATGAATGCTTCCACCACGCTCAATGGTTCCGTTCTCCGGTCCCAGCATGGTGTTCGCCGGGGTGACCCACTGTCCCCGCTATTATTCATCATGGCAATGGATGAGGTGTTGGCTCTATCTCGACCGGAGCTTGGCTACCAGTTCCACGACACACTGGTTAGCGGTTTCGCTTACGCCGACGATCTGATCCTTCTAGCTGAGAATCCTACGTGACTCTCTGAGAAGCTTACAGTCGCCGCTAGTACCCTGGAACTATCCGGACTGAAGATCAACACGCATAAGACTAAACTCATGGTCATCCGCCGTGACCATGAACATAACGCAAACGCCATTTCCGATAAGTCTATCCACTTTGGCCCGGACAGTATCCATTCACTAAGCGTCTCCGACACGGTGACTTATATAGGTATCCCGTTCATCTAGAAAGGTAAAGCATTCTCTAATTGCCATCTGCAACTTCGTACAATGCTGGATGAAACTAACAAGGCGCCCTTGAACCTACACCAACGCCTTGAACTCCTGAGACAACATTTGATCCCGAAAATGAATCACTCGTTAGTATTGAGCTGAGTCCACCGTAACACGCTCAGATTTATAGAATGTACGATTTGCCAGTTTATTCGGCAGTGGCTCCGCCTTCCTAAAGACACACCAATCAGCTACATCCATACCAAAACCCGTTTGGGGGGTTGGGCATCCCAAGTTTTTATACCACTATTCCAATCTCGAGCAAATCTTGAGTGGACAGAATTCTTTCCAGTCAATGTCTAGGTCTGCGGAATGTGGTCAAAGACAATTCGTATAGCCCTATCTTGAGGGAAATGAACATCCCAGTACGCGTTCAGGGTGTAGTGGTGACGAACAAAGAGGAAGTCCATATTGCGTGGATGGATAAACTCTACCATTCGCTTGATGGCCGTGGTCTTCAGGAAGTGTCACGCTCTCCACTCTCGAATCGTTGGCTGTTTAACCCAGATAGCATCTTCCCTAGAATCTTTATTCGTGCCATACAGCTCAGATGTAGTCTGTTGCGGGCTAAAGTCCGAAATTCACGAGGTGGCTGAAGTGACCACTCAGTTCTCTGCCGTGGCAACTGCGGTCAACTGGAAAGTCTTGTTCATATTCTACAATCATTCTGGATCACACATGACGTGCGTTGCGCCGGACACAACCGTGTGACCAAAGATCTGGTGAAACGAATGCGAAAGTTGGGCTATACAATCTTCGAGGAGTTGCGAGTACCAACGGCGAGCTCATTCATCTAACCCTATGTGATCGTGGTTCGTGACGGCGCTGTAGTGGTGCTTGACGTCAGTATAGTAGATGACTACCGAAGCTAGCTGGCCTGGATGGACAAGGTCACAAATTACAGAACCCATTCTCATTCGATGACGCCATTCAATCATTCCTCCATAATTTGGGCTGTGATGTAAACTCTCTTTCTCATTCACGTGTGATCTCTTTTCGCGGTATTATATTTTCCTCTTCAAGTAGCGTTATTCTTCGACTGGGACTGTCCTCCTAGGCAGTCACGGATTTATGTTTACTGATTATATTAGGTTCCCTCAAAACCTACAACACATTTTTGCGGGGAACCTGGCGTTAACTGTTGCCACCTCTCTGACAGTTGTCTCACTATGAAAGACATTTTTCTGTCTCGATGCGTGAGCCTTGACTGTGATATGACTCCTGTGCCCTGTAGAGCTTCTGATTTTATGTGACTGACCACTTTTCTAATTCTCTTTTTCTAGTTATTTTTGCGTGTCTTTTCTCTCTCTTATTATTCTAAAGCCCGTTTGTCATATACGACACAAATAACTTTTCATTTGATGACTGGCCCATTAACGATTGCTATTCTTGTGAGATGACTTGTCAATTGTTCAGTGTTGCTAACTACACAACGTCTCACATTTGACAGACAGTTTGTTATCACATTCACCTTTTTACACATATGTTGTGTAATTTGGGTGTCATCGTGTTTTCTTCCCTTGAAAGAAAATGTGTATACTGCTCTTCAAAGTAAACAATATAGTGGTGGGAATACTGACAATGACATTACTTTTGTCATATCACACAACAGGCTCTACGGTAATTTTCTACTTGGTATTCCGAAATGATCTTTGTGATAATACTTACTGCAACGTGCAGTCGAAAGCAGCATGCGCGCGCAGGTTGAATTTGAATTGTGTAATAGGGCGTGCTGTTGTGTCGTTGACGCCGTTTTAGTTTTCGTTTGTGTAGGTCTTGTGCATGGCTTATTGGGCCTTTGGCTTATGTTTGTTTCTTGTTGTATCCTTTTACAGGACTGTTGTTGGAGCCCTTACTTCGGAAGAACGCTGTCTCTCGGTGTCTCCACATTGCCCTAAAGTTGGTCCGCAGGCGTAACAGACCACCAAAGTAGAGACGGCCGGCTTGCATGTTACTTTACCCCTAGTTTTTGTACCAAGTACTGGCGTTATGCAACTCAGCGTCAGTACGAGGCAATGACCCAGTGGAGAATATTTTAAATCTGGTGTATGGCTGGTGTTTTTCTTATGCATTTTGAAAGCTGTTTCCTTAGTCACGCTTTCTTTTCATATTCTTCCATTATGGATTGTTGTAGTTAGCTAGTGAACATTTGTATGACACAAATTTCGAAAACTTACCTATTGTTCAAAAAAATCCCACGGTATGAGATAACCAAGAGTTAATCGAACCACACAAACAGATATTCCATGAAAATGTTGGTACGTCAGACTTAAGTTTAACGAATCTGGTATCATACGTTGTGGTTTCATCACCAGCGGACATAGTGTGCACGAGGCTGACAACTTGTGATAAGACTCATAACCACCACGCGTAAGGTTCGTGATACTTGCTCAAATTTGCATACTAACTCCGGAGTACGCGTTTCAAATACATCATGTTATGACGTGAAGCTTAGTTTACTGTACGCTCAATTCAAAGTTAATCACAATTAGTAATGAATATATGCATAACTTACCCGGAACTTAAATTCACGAAAACAGAAACGACTGCCCTATTTCGAACATCCGAAATGGATTAGGCTTGAATGCAGTCGTCTGACTAGTGTGTGAATTCGGTTAAATAGTAACCACCACTGCTGTCTAACAGTTTATTGTTATAAGCGACGGGTAACACATTGAGAAGCCTTCGAACGGCTGTTTACAGAACCAAGTTGTTCAGCACACTGGTTGATATGTGGACGAATTGAAGGGTGTGATTTAAAAACGAAGCAACAATTGCTCGACTAAAACAAAACGGTGATGATATGCAAATGTTTATGATTGACTAATCCGTTCAGAAGCTCAGGAATAGAGGTTTAAACCTTAGTCAACCTTCAGCAGTTTGGAAAAGGTGCTCAAGACAGAACTCACCACATTAGATGAGAACAGGGAAAATACAAAAAGTTCTTTATCACTAGTGAGTGTAGATTTTCACTAACTGGAACAGAACCACACATGGCTCACCGCTGTGAACAATCCAGCAAATGTCAACAGTTTCAAAGAAGTGAATAAGAATTTTTAAAGAAAACATTTTAAATTCCGTCTTGTGGATTGGTGATCTGTAGCTTAGCTGATCAGCTGTATGATTTTAATCAGACTGTAACCAACAAAAACATCCTCGTCAACCTAGCAGGAAATAGTAAAGGACTAAGACGGGAACAGAAGACCTACCACATTAGATCTCAAATGCAAGTAGCATTTTGATAGATGAACTCCTCACAAGTACAGGAGTTGTAAGCTTAATCACTTTTTTCTGTAAATGTCAACTTGTTGAGATGCTAGAAAGTATTTCGTACCTAGTAAATGAAGTAAAATATTCGTGAGCATTATTGACGTTTTCACGACTAAGCCAGTAGTCAAGCAAGATACTGCACTAGTCATTTTGTGGTTGGATGAATTGCATCGTACTAAAACAGGGCAAACGACTTGCTATCAACGTGAACGGTACGAATATCTAGATAAGTGATGATACAATTCTTCTGGATCAGATTATACTGTCAAACATTCTGAAATAACTGTTTCAGGAAACACTCGTTTTTGCACTATCCAGTTGAGGACGAACAAATTGTCCAGAAGTTGACCAGATTTTGGTTTTTCTCTTCGATCCAGCCGACCAACCAGTGGTTGAAAATTCTGATGAAAAGAACAATTTTTACGACAGATTTTATTGTTTGAGAAGGATTATTGATAACTTAAGAAAGGTATCTGTCTGCAATCGTTAGATAAAAATTGATAGTAAGTAATTTTGATGTAAGTCGCAAATTTTATTTGTCCAGGCGGTTTTGGCAGTTCGGCGTCGTTTGATCACCACGTGTTTATCATCAGGTGACTTTTCAAGTTATCGTTCCTGTGAGATCTTGCTGTTACTGGGGATTGTTAAAAAAATATTATATTATTTCGAAAGTGAGCGTGACACGAAATATCGTTATTAGTGTATCAATAAAGGTATGCTGTCGACTGTAATTTTTACCTAGGCTGTCCTGGGTTAGCAAAAGCGTTAGGTTAGATTTGTCATCCCGAGACTGGCTGTCATACTCCCTGAAGTCTTTCGGCTACTACAGATTTGATATTCCGCGGGGTCCAGAGGTAGTTCATACTGTACTTTCATCTAGAAATGAATTAACGGTCAGTTTTTCTAAGACGATTTTATAGGAACCTCATATCGATTAATCTCTTTTAAACGAGCCTTGCACCGACGTGTTTTTAAAATTCCTCCTTAGCCTCGTTCACGCAGTATTTCTCGGCGTTGTTGAGTGCTTGACTTGGATTTCGCGTTTGTACGAAATAGTTCCTAGCAATCCAGTTTCAGTAAGTTCGCATCAGGCCATTGACATATACATACCCGTCGTTTTCACATATCTCAAAATAGACTTCTCTAGGGAATTTTATTTTCTTGTATTTTTTTGCTGACAGAAGACAGCTTTAGTTTACGATTGTTTTGCCAGTTGCATTTGACTGATAACTCCAAAACGGTATATACTGTATAGATGGAAAACCTTTTAGTGAGTTTAGCTTTTCATGCGTTTGTATCGGCTGATCATACTGATATTTCATGCACTAATGGATTTTATCACCGTTTGCATTTTTGTGTTCTGTTATGTCGTGAAAAGTGAGTGTGCCGGTAATAGTTTTCACTTGAATTATGCGACTTATTATTTGTATAGAAAGTCATAGAGCGTTATTCAATAGTTTACATTTAAACTCTTCTAAACCCTTAAGAATGAGTTGTATGTTTGCAGACATTTGTCAATAGTATTATAGGTGGCTACGTATAATGTGTGTTCACTTAAAGAGTGCTTCATTTTTGTATCTGAGGTCACCGGAATAAAACTCAAGTGCTGCCTGAACGGAATACTGTGCAAGGGTCATGTTTTTGAAACAGAATGGAACAAAACGAGTAAAGGTTTCAACATAAAGTATTTGTGTACTTAAGAAAAAAATGTAGGGGGCGTAAGTGGTCAGTAGCTGATATACACTTCAAAAATGAGCCAATGCCACAAGTTCACAACAGAGGATAGATATAGATGTACACACAAACAAAAAAGAGCGCTACTGGTAATTTCCAGCATTGCCTTCATTTGTAAATGTTTGATGAGTGTCTGCTATTCAAAAAACGTAGTGTTCAAAGGTAGTGCTATCAGTCCTTTTCTGTAACATCTGAATTGTTGTCAGATATCCATACTTTACACTTTAGGCGCGTGTAAACTGTATGACGCGATTCTGAATACATTGCTTACAAGATGAACAAATATTGCATCGGTTAAAGCTACTGCGGACAAAAAGGTAGCAAAAGTGATTAGTGTATCCCACTGTATTTTTGTAAACAAACAGTGGGAACACTATTTCCATATTACTTCTTATCATGCAAGTGAAAAACAGCAACGCCCTGTAAAGGCGGACAATTAACAACAATTTGTGATTAGCTAATGCTTAGCAACTGTCGATGTGCTCTATGATAGTAGTCATGGGTCTGTCAGTGGGAATACTGTCAGCGTAGGAGTAGTCTGACATCACTGCTATTACGGAAAGACCCAATTGCGACAAACCTGGACTTCGGCTGGAGTCGGATAAGCGACAGAAACAACATGCTCAAACGCGGCAAATGTTCTACCAGCTGAGCTACGAAGCCATGTCGGCAGCTCAGAAGTTTCACATTTGAACTTAATTACCCACCCAATCAACTGTGTCACATGGAAACCACCAAATGTTCCAGCCGACTGACTGCCCAGTAATACAATGTTCAATGCTCATCCGTGGCGTTGGTGAGTTGCAGCATGTACTGATCGAGAAATCCTGGTTTGGCAGTCAATCGGCTGGATCATTTGGTGGATTTCATATGACACAGTTTGTTGGGTGGGTAACTAGGTCCGAATGTGTAACTTCAGAGCTACTGACGTGGCTTCGTAGTTCAGCTGGTAGAGCATTTGCCGCGTTTTGGCGTGTTGT
>JTDE01003987.1:29434-64747 GCA_014338405.1 Paragonimus skrjabini miyazakii
AATCTAGCCAAAGTCAAGAGTTATCATAGATGGTTCCCTTGTAAAACTATCAAATCTGCTGAACTACTTATCAGCAATACAGCATTATTATTGCTAGCGTTTATAAAGTAACCGGAGACAAGCGGAAGAAGCATGAAAACCCAGACAAAGTCAATGCATACTACCAGACAGAAAAAGTGGTTACTGGTGAAAATAATTGCTTAAGTGAAATATGCGAGAAATCAGTGCAAATTGGGATAAACACATAGCTAGCTTTGGTGGTATTGTGAATATAATAACATTTCCCAAACAGATGTGAGTAGTATGGACAAAAATGGAGTTACTGCACTGTACCTGTTTAACGTCTTCAACCGCTGTTTATGTGCTTTTTCTAAATAAAAAGAAATCACGCTTTCGAATAGCAGACAGCGAGTGAATAAGATGAATCAGTGAAATATGCTAAATTTAGGTGAACGTGGTTTATGTAACACTATATATTTTCGTTGACCTATACCTCAAGCTTTTCAAGTTGAACATCACTCACATTTAATTGCAGCGTCTGCACTCAACTAGACATTCTAGCCATGCTATTCCGAAAAAAGCAGCAAAACGAAGGTTTTTCAACAATAGCAATTATTCATGAGATGGTGGGAATATTTACTTTCAAGGTTTCATCAAGATTTCTGTATATCTTTCTCCGTGTGTCCACAATGAATTTTGGGATCGTACCGCAATATTTTCGTGAATGTCTACGCATTAAAAGATGTTCATATATTTCATAGACTGTACTGAATTGAACGGTACCATTTCACATGCTTTGCAGGTTATTCACATGTGATGTAGTCGCAAAAGGTTGTAATATGATAGCTACATAACTCTACACCAAAACAATTTTCCCATGTCCCAAGCGACAATGCGGATAAACCAATTTATGTGTATTCCAGAAACTAATGGTCAGAAGGTCGCAGCAAAAATATGCCGGGGAGAATGGCTGAACAAGATATTCAGAGTTTTTATAATAGGAATTACCAAATTGCCTACAGGTATGGTTTCAACCATTTGAAGTAAGTCCCCCGTTGAGACACAATTTATGACAGTTTTCCCATCTTATTTCAGGTTAGTAAATATTGAACTGTCATTGTTGGTTAATTTGAAATTTGAATATCGTGTTGTAAACACGGCTATCATTGAAGACTTCCCGAATTACCAACTTGTACCGAATGAAAGTACGTTAGTTTACATAATTGGTTTGACTGTCAGAGCGATGAGAAGCTTAACTGGTGTCAACAGTGCAACCAACTGAAGGACATACGATCCGATTACGGTGGTAATTATAAGATTATGGCAAACTGTTCTTTAACTTATAAAGTGACAAGCTTAATAGCTTACTTTAACATATAAGCTTATTAACTAACATTCACTTGTTTACATGGTATTCTTGTGTTGACAAAACGCAACTCACTTTGTACATAAAATGAACTGCATTTGTGTGGAACAATTGTTTATTCTCGACGACGAAGGAATTAAGTTCCGGTTAGCCATATGTATGTCGGTAATATTATCATATAACTGTATGTAACTGGTATTCTTACACAGCGTACATCCTCGCATGTGGCTGCTGTTAAATTGCATGGCAATTCAAAGCATCTGCATGCTTGTTCATTTTCACATTTGAACCCCATAAAACAATAGTAAGATTTGTGAGCTTTTTGATTCTGACGCTTTAGAAAAATTAATTTCCGTATGACGCTAACTTTGCTCTACATACCGATAGGAAAACTGTCGCTATAACAATTAATTACCTACGCTTGAACACGCTTTGTATCCCACTTTAGGACAACATTTCATGAACAAAGCAGGCACTACATCCACATAAATGTTTGATAAACTAAAAACGGCACACATTTGAGAAGTTTTATCACATTCAGTGTTTTTTGTTATCTACTGAACTCATCATTCTCAAAAATCATTTAGATTCAGGTTTGAAGTGTGTTATACATATGTTGAAAGTACTATCTGTGCATATTGGGAGGCTTGAGTTGACAAATTCCAAGTAGACTGAATACCATTTAATTCTTGGACTTGTCTTATGAATGAGCCTTTTTGAAGTGAATGCTAAATGTCACTAGTTGGTTATATAGATAATTAATGTATACTCAAGTAGATCTTCCTGCATCTTAAGCTCAGTGTACCCGTAGATAATGTCTGCTTGATTCCTGAAGTCCAAATCATTAATGAGAAATATAGTTTCAGCGAGTCTGCAAGAGTAGTGTGCACTAATACGTTTCGCAGAACGTCGTGGAAATCCTATCTTTCTACTCGAGATGACGAAGCTTCCTGGGTCCTTGACGAAACTTGATTGTAGAAGATAAACATGTGAGATATTCTCCGCTATCAGTATGCTGCAGCGGTTTCCGATGCGCGTGTGATTTTATTGATAATCCCGGAAATAGCGCTGTCGATAACGTGACGATACATGTCGTTCATAAAGAATGTTTGCACATAAAGCTGACACAGTGTATTTTTTGTTTCATAAAGATAACTGTTGTAGACTCTTCAACAGATATTAAGATAATGCTTTCTAACTTATCACGTTGCTCATTAACGGAATGGAAATTGAACTATTCCAAAGCTTGTCAGAAAAATGCCGATCATTACATTGTGTCTACATAACTTTGTGAACGTTCTTAAGTTTACTACCAGTCTAACTGATTTGACCGCGAATTTATACGGAGTCGAACAAGATCCATGTATATGTGCTCATCACCAGTAGTTCAGTGACTTCAGTGTAGTTCACTACCAGATGCTCAATTGTGGGGAGCTGGCTAAGCGACGGTAGATCACATCAATCACATATGCTTGGTTCGACCAGAAATTTTCAGTATATGAGAAAACGTGGTGTTTCAAAATGTATTGAAACCTAGTGCAATATTGTAACTAGCGTGAGCTTGGAAAAAGCTTCTGTGGTTGCACTGATTAGTGCAAGGGTTGAAATCTTTCAGGTTATGGTTTTAGTACAATGGCGACCAGTTTGTTTAGCACAGTCGGCATTGCTGTGTAGTCTGCTGTGCAATATTCGACGTTAAACTACATACAAAAGTATGTGCGAAGATGAGTCAGTTTGACCTCGAAACTCATCTGACGGGAATGTCTGACGGTGTGTTGGTCTACGTTTCACGACAGACGAATAGAAACCAGGCTGTTGGTAACATTATGATATTTTTGTATGTTTACAGACTCCTAATAAAAATGGTATCCATTGTTAGCCCACTAGTTTTCATCCATCTCTTGTCTCTCCCCATAGGTTTGTCCCTTGTTTGTTCGCAATTAACCATACGCAGGCTTTCACTTAACAGTCGAAGTCGGAAGCCTTCAGAGTGGAACCAAATAACTGAAAAACTGAACAGCCCTGATACGCTAGGAAAACACTTGCCTGCAGATCAACTTGCCTGCAGATACCATGGATGGCAGCTACAGTTTTCTCCTCATGTCGCTGTCCATTCGTGAGCCACGTGAAGCTAACTCGTTCTCTTTGTCCATCGCCTGTATTTAACTTCACTTCTGACTTCTAGACCATCCGGCAATATGGTGAAAAAGGCGAACTCAACGCAAACTAAAGTTTTAATTCGCGGTACCGCAAAATTTTGGGAAACAAAAATTGCGGTTCAAGATAAATGGTTTATAATTGTTTAGATTTCGCCTGTTTCTGTGTTCGCATTAATCCCGTGATGGTATATCGTCTTCAAATTGATTGATTTGTCGGTCACTCTTTTTTTGACGTTCTCAACGGGTAACGCTTACCGAAGATTCCACATTGAATAATAATCGAATTTTACTACACTTTCCTCTTGTGTTAAGTATAAAATATCATTCTTTTGCATCACTTACATCTCCAAGATCTGTTACTCAACAGGTTGATTTTTTCGCATTAATCATGCTATTTCAAGTTAACCGAATGTTTCGTCGAAATTGATTCGTTATGGTAAGTGACCTACAGAATACGTGCACTTTTGAATGCAAGGTCATCTACAGATAACAAACAGAGAAAAACAGTTGTATGGTCAATTTGCTGTTAAATGTTCCCAAACTTTCCATCTGGTTCGTATGACTTGATGACTGAGAGTCAGAAAATTCATATTGATTTCTACAGGCAAGATGTGAATAAGGGAGAACCAGCATTAGGTACCCAGTCAGTGCTGCAATATCTACGTACTATTGCTACACCATGTTACTCGTTCTCAATCACGTAAAAGAATACCTGAAACAACGGGGGTTGGTTGGTTTATCAAGGTGTTTCCTAAACCTGTTTCATTTCGGATAATGCTTTTAGACTCTACTCGTTGATGAACGTAATATCCAATAATTTCGTCGACGTAGAAATTCATAGCGCCTTTACTTTGATAGATTAACTTCCAAATTAATAAGACTATGTTCACCAGTAACGATAGAAGACATACGTCGCGAGATGTTAACATTTCGTTTACTCTCTTCAGTCACGAACGTAAAACATTGGAATATATAGCACATGCAGATCGCAACAACAATAGAAACATTCAGCGATTGGGTCTACACAAATCAAGGACTGTTATCAGTTCCAGGGCAAACAAACTGCATTATTCAACAGTTTATGCACACACAGGACCGGACGGCGAGTATTGATTAGCATAGCTTAGGAGAAGGTAAGCAACTTCGGATTCCGATTACGCAACAAAACACATGAAACGAATTGGCGGGGTCAACAACGTGACCTGTTTCCATGATGTGCTTTGCTATGGATGAGGTCGGATTTCGTCTCACTCGTTCTGTCGCCATTGCCTGTTGCGTCATGGGGTGCACCAACAACTTGGGCATATGTTCAGCCATTCTTTGTCGTAGGCACCGATCTGTTCTGCCGATATAGACGTCACTGCAACTACAAGTGAACTGATAGATTACATGTGAAACAGATTATCAGTATTCTTTAGAGGACGAATGAACGGAAGTTTGTTTCAAAGAAGATTTGACAGTAGTACTGCATTTACCTCGGTGTTTTCAAGACCCTTACCTATGTATCGGCTCTTCTGACAATCCTACAAGTAACTGCGACACTTGAAATATATCAACAAGCGAAGTCAGACTACTGAGGACACCTATAGAATGTGAAAAAAGTCATCTAAAATGCTGGTTGTGAGTTGTGGGGAAGAGCTTGAATTCCAGCGTATTTTTGCAATGACACAATTGAAAGTACATGTTTTGGCATTCATGGAAAACAGTTCGACTGCTTTCTGTCCATTATCGCTACACCATACTGTCCGCGTTTATCTACATTTGCCACTAAAATCTCACGAATAAAGTTGTGGTTTGCAGTCATAATGATAATTGCTGATATCTGCTATCGTTAGTAAGTGAAGTACCGGTTTGCGATACTCCTCTGAAATGTGAATTCGTTAATGTCATCTGCGGTTACTTTGAGTCTACAAAAATAATCAAAATCCCGGCTTCATTCTATTCAGCCATGTTGGCTCATTCGGAAAAGAAAAATGATGACATTTCTATAAATGCTAGAATATATATATCTTATCGCATTAGTGAGGCAGACAAGCAAGATCAGAACGGAAACATTCAAGCGACACAAATAATATACAGGTGGAATGCCTGAAAAATTAAAATCTCCAACTTAAAATGTGTACCTACACTTTTAAATTTGCATTGGTCCAATTTGCCCGTAAATTCACACCGTTGTATGCATAAATCTTTCTTGCTAAAATATCTATCATCTCGTAGATGGGGTCCAGTCATATTTATTGCCCTGTGGCTCAACCAGGTCGATCCATAACGTCATTCTTATAAAACCGCGAACGAACTCACCACATATTTTATAAATCCTTCAGTTCAACTTACACAACATCCGTATGGATACTGACTTGTAGACCACTGAATGGTAGATCGCTTACCGCGCTAAGGCATGGTGTTTCTGTCGCTGGTTCGATTCCAGCCGAAGCCCTGACTTTGCCCAAAAGCGTCTCATCTAAAAAACTGTTTATCTTATGAGCAACTAGACCAATAACAGAACAGCCTCTTGCATTTTACTGTAATATATATACATGCATATATTCGAGCGAGTTCGATGAATGCAGAAAACTGCAGATGAAGTAAATAAATAATACTCTAAACCTACGCTAACTAATGAAATTTGCTTTCGTAAAAAGCGTTGCACTGGAGAGCAAAGTTCCAGCTTACCATGCATAATATAGCAAAAATAGTCCACACAGTCAACAAGATTTTATTAGAAGATACTATATTGTATCAATTTGATGTTTGTGGTGATATGCGCGAAGTATTTTAGGTGAAAAGAACCGTCGTTCTGGAAAGATTATTTCGTAGCCAAACAATCAAGGAACTACTAATAGTATATTGTAGTATTGGTACAGAAGGTGTGGAGGTAAATATGCTATGTCAAAATGATATAAAAGTTCCAGACCCGACTAACCATCTTCTCCATAGTTAAGCAGTACTTTGGTAATTGCGCGGAAATTCCCAATGTAGTCATGAGAAATATTGTTTAGTGAACAAGCTCGTTTTCATTGTTAACCTGTCAAAACCCACTGTTCTAGTGGGTACCTGAGTGCAGCGTGACATTGAACTGACTGACCTCATCAACCACCGGTTCCCCGTTTACCCCTTTAACAAGTCTCCTGTAAAATTTGTAATATAAATGTGAGATATTTGACCTGTTGATGAATCACTGAAAACTCTGGTAATTGTTGTATAAAATTCAAAAACTGAATATGCTGTAGGCTGGTTTATCAACCTGAGTCTTTCAATATCCAGACGATACTGAATATTGCCGTGCATCAGTGGTAGATGTGAATTAAAATGGAACGCAATTATACGAGATAAATGGGGGAACATGGGGTGCCCATACTAGCTGTGATCAACAATAACGTAATATATATTTTAAAAGCACTTTAAAATTGTCGTTCTTTTTGTGACAGGAAATAAACCCATGTTGCAACCAGACTGATTATTTACTATAGCGAATGGATGGCTATACTCTTTACCACACTGTAATAGCTATAGATTTTTCGTAGAGGTTTCGGGTATAAAATCAATTTATTGATTGCATTCGAAATACAACACAGTCGAAAAAATTTATAAAGTGGTTCTCTGAAAGTGTTTATGGGAATGAATGAAAACATCCTAGAGTTTATATAAAATTTTAACATGGTCGTGTTAGGTAGAGTAGTTGTAAAAAAAACACCTGCTTCATGTCCACTATTTCAGATGTACACAAATCCGACCTAACGTATATTGATCTTATTTTAAAGTTCATCAGTGTGGCTATTTGCATGGGAATACTTCGAGCAATGACTTTGTTGTACTCGATAGCTCATTACAAACGAGTAGTTAGAACGTTCATGACAAAATGTCACCTAGAATTGATCGATTCCGTAACAGAATTAATAAATCCGAACTGGCAAGTCATGTCCAAACACAACTGAGGAAACCATATTGGTGCTAACCTTTGAGATGATGTAATAGTAGTTCCTGAAAGGGGCGACAGCTTGTTATAATTCAAGACATTCTAGAGCGCATTGAAACGTGGTGGGTGTTGTGTTAGTAGTCGCTGTCATATACCTTAATGAGGCCTAATTATGAGTTTTCTCACCGAGGACAAATGTTACTAGGTATCGAAGCTAGGGTGTACAATTTAAGCAAAGTGATTGGAGTATCTACACCTCCGCGGCTGAGAACGATGTGTTTTACATGATCATGGCTAGTGACAGATTTGTAGACAGAATGTTTGTTTATGTTGATATATCTGTCATTCAGTTTGTACTGTTCAGATAGCTTAATCAAGTCAGAGCATTAGTTTGTCCGAACATGCATCGTAAGACTTTCCATCAAAGCATAATGAGCCATTTGTTGTAAGGATTAAGTGTCGACAAACTTGGTTTCATAATAATCATCTTGAATTCACTTGATACATCCTCCACCTCGTCGAGTACCATAACGTTTTCGGATCATACCATAACCAATCAGGCTTAGTTTTATGTCCGACTTTTTAGGACTACTCAGATTTAGTGTCTAGAATGATGAGGAAATTTAACTGGAAGCCAAAGTTCGAAGAACAGCCTTTTATAAGCTAGTGAGAATACATTGAAAACAAAATTCGAGTGAAGGCCTCCTAAGTACATTCTCTTCGAACCATTAATATATATTAGAACTGAGGGTTCCTTCTGTTCCGCAAATTCAGGTGACATTGTTTGGTTTGATGGGGCTATATTATGTGTACCAATTACGGATTTGAAATTTTCTTGTATTTGACTTGGTAATGGAAAGTACGGAACGCACACAAACAGGTTTAGTTGGGGAAAGTCAAAAGTTTGAGATGGACCAAATGAACGAAGTTATCATTGATCAACGGTTGACCAAAAAGAAGAATAGATTAAAACTTATTGTTGGTGCTGACATTCTGTTCGGCAGCAAATTAGTCAAGGGATAAGTTTGAGTAGTCAAGTTTACTGAAAGCGGCATAAAAGATAGAGAAAGCGATGCTAGGTGTCAACAAGTAACATTAAATGAACTATAGAATATAACGCGCATCACGCTGGTATGAATGTTTGTTGTGCCTAATAAAGGACCAAAGCTTTTGATGATAGACATCAAATGCATCGTTTGTTTTTACGTTTAGGGTCCTCAGTTTTCATACTTGCTAACGAAGAAATGTTCACGTTTTGGCATGTTGTATTTGTAGAATTCGTGTTAAAGTGGCTCATACGACGTAAATTTTGGAGAGTTTACTAGTGATCGTTTACTAGTGATCATGTCCTGGACCTTATAGTGGTGCGCTGAAGGTCAGTTTACCAGAAGGTCCTTGGCTGCCAGACGGACGGTATTTAACATCAGCAGATTTCCCCTTCAAGCGGGTAGAGCGAAAACTAGTTGTACCGCATAAGTACACCTCACAAATTTACTGTCTTGGATTCAATGGTTAGTATTTTTCATCCGCAATGTGATGTTCACACTTATAAGGCCATCTTTCACTTGAGACATACTAGCAGATGCCAAGGTTTTCGCTTCATTACCTGCAGCGTAACCTTTGCCAACTCACACGGAGATTCCAGAAATGTAATGCGTTGCATTTAAAACGAAAATTAAGAAGCACGGAACGAGAGAAAATAGTTTCAAAGCCTGCTGATCTGATTTGCCGAGTTGTCTTCGATATTTTACTTCGTAAACATACCAATAGTTTTTACGACTGTGAACATAACCAAGATATAGGTAGTTTGTATGTAACTTGTGAGGTTACCAACGAAAATTTTAAGAACAATCAAAATACGAATGTTCACACAGAAGTAACTTTCCGTTTACTTGAAGCGATTGAAATTATTTATGGCCAATTCAACCTCAGAAGTTAGTTTCATCTATCCGACTATATGTGTTTGATTCGTAAACCCATTTACAATTACTTGCAAAAAAAACGTAATCCGAAGCTTGCAACGTATGGTTACATGTATACCAGTGCCAGATGTTGGATATTCACGGAGGCATCAATGTGGTGTCTATTGCGTCCAAGTTACTCACTGGCCTCATTTTACGTCGGCTCACTAATCCCAGAGAAAGTCAGATACGCGAAGAACAGGCGGGATTCCGATCCGGTATAGGGTGCGTTGATCATATTTTTACCTTGCGATGGATCTTGGAACATCGGCACTCTTACAGACAGCCGACAGTCGTGGTCATTTTTGACCTAAAGGCTGCTTTCGATTCAGTTGCTCGTAACGTTCTCTGGAGCTGCCTTCTCCGCAAGGGAGTGCCAGAGAAATACGTGAATTTGTTGAGATGACTGCATGTTCACTCTGCAAGCAGGGTGAGAGGTTATGGACAACTGTCTCGGGCATTCATCACTTCTAGTGCTGTTCGTCAGGGGTGTCCGATTTTCCCCTTCCTGTTCAATTTTTTCGTGGACGACATTCTGCGTGGTGCGCTTCGGTAATACGGTGGATTTGGTGTTGAGCTTCTTACTGGGGCTAGATTGACCGATCTGGAGTATGCGGACGACATTGTCTTACTTAGCCCCTCTGTCGAAGACATGCAAACCATGCTGAACAACATGAGCGACCGAGCTGGTTTGTATGGAATGCGCTTTGCACCTTCAAAGTGCAAGGTGTTGCTCCAAGACTGTGGCACTTCAACTCCTACATTCTTCATTGCAGGTAATCCGCTTGAGATTGTAAACAGTTTCACATACTTGGGTAGCAATAACTCGTCAGCCTGTAATATTGCTGATGAGATATCAGCAAGGATAGCAAAATCACGCGTTGCGTATGCCAAACTGCGTCATCTTTGGCGTTGGTAAGACGTCCGGCTGTCGCTGAAAGGAAGGGTATATAATGCCTGTGTGCGTTCCATTTTGCTCTATGGTTCGGAAACTTGGCCTGTTTACAAGGAAGATATTAACAGGCTTGCTGTGTGTGACCATCGTTGTCTGCGCAAATTGGCCCATATTAAGTGGACTGATGGCATGAGCAATATGGTGAGCGGCGGCCCAAGCCACAGTCTTTTGGTCAGGCTCACGGCTGTTATGATGATGATGAGGATGAATTCCGCTATTACCTAATAATTGTCTTTAATGAAATCTTCACGTTAATTTCATTACTCACAGTAGAGTGTTTCCATGACGTAGTTTGGCCAACTTAACTGTGCACCCCACATTAAAAGACGAATTACTAGTAGGACTAATGGAATACTTTTTGTGATTCAAGATTATACCCAAATAATCAGGGCGACTGTACACTATTTGATCTGGCCAAAACAGGATGGTTCATTAAAAGTTCACTGAGATCAGTTTGGCCTCGTATTTAATCGACTGCTTGTTACCAAAATATGTCAATATGGTTCAAGTGAACTAAGTGCTAGGAATTTAGACGATGGCTATTTGCACAACTACAGGGTAGTGACGTAGATAGTTAAACCGAGCGGTGCCAAACAAATGAATCGGTGTTCATCGAGTCACCAAGATAGACTTCACATTGTGAACGCAGTGTGTACGTTGGATTCACCTCACATACAATGGGGACTTGACGAACAGTATGGTGGTGTCTGCTTGGCGATCAGGTTCCTAGTTGTTGTGCATCCATGTCTTCACAAAACATCTAACTGTTCAACTTCTTTCTCAACGATTTTATTCGGAATCAACAACTGTCATCACTATTATGATCATCTACTCTACTGCTCATACTTGATATGTGGTTTGTGTATATTAAACTTTGGAAATTATCTTTCCTATTCTGATCCATAACTTGGCCGGTAGTATTTTTCCTGCTCAATTTTTCGACGCTGAAATAGTTGTAAGTTTTTCCTTTAAACAGAAATGAACATTTAAATGGCGCGCAAGCAATGGTTTATCATGTTATGGATACTTTTTCAGCTATTACAATGGTTTTATTTGTAAATACCTATGGGATGTTTTCGTGATTTTTCTTCGTTATCTACTTCTATTGGTGGACTTTTGTTTACCTAAAAAGGGTTAGTTTCACTTGCTATTTTCCCATCTTCATTATAAAATTTTATATACTTGACCACGATTGCAAAAAGTATATCGTTCCTCCTCACAGTATGTTCCCGGAATGTGCTTTTCTTTCTCTCCGTTTTTATAACAATTTTCTGTAATGTAACAGTCAGTTAACAACAAACCACTCTATAGGACTGTCTTTTAAGGATTGAGATCTATAGCAAAGAGGATTAGGAATGTAATTTAAATTCGTTGAAATTTGGGCACATGTATTTGTCGTCCTGTAGGGAAGGATGAAATGTTTTTAGAAAAGCCTATTGACATCAGAAACTGATAGTATTTATGCTCGTAATGGTAATGTAATGTGCGACCGAAACCAACAGGCGCGCACGAGTTGAATTTGAATTGGTGACGGAGCGTGCTTCTGTGTTGTCGACACCGTCTTAGTAATCGTTTGTGTAAGTCGTGTGCATGGCTTACTGGGCCTTTGGCTCATACTTGTTCTTGTTATTTGCTTTCACAGGATGGCTGCTGAAAC
The DNA here is from genome assembly GCA_014338405.1 of Paragonimus skrjabini miyazakii. Taxonomy (NCBI): domain Eukaryota; kingdom Metazoa; phylum Platyhelminthes; class Trematoda; order Plagiorchiida; family Troglotrematidae; genus Paragonimus; species Paragonimus skrjabini miyazakii. The sequence goes on from JTDE01003987.1 coordinate 41,449, forward strand.
CCCTACTTCGGAGGAACGCTGTTCCCTGATGTCTCCACATTACCCCAGAGTTGGTCTGCAAGTGTTACGGACAACCAAAGGTAAACGGCCGGCTTGCATGTGACAGTAACGTTAGCTCAATGGTGTTTTCATGAGTTCTCATCTCAAGCTCTTATCTCTGACTGACATAGAAGTTGAATACCGAAATGCGGGGAACAGCTCCACTTTTGTGAAGTAAACTGCCTTGTTGACGTTAGAAACATACCATCCAGCGTAGGCAGTGCATAATATTCCATCCTCAGTGCAACATTTAACGATTTTAGGTATATGCATACACACATATCACCATTTTTCTGACTGACGACTGCAACCCTGCCAGCCTGATCGGTTTTGTCATTAACATTACCACACAACAAACGCTTCACTTCATCCAAAATTTTCTTTCTCATAAGACAAATACAACATTTTTGGCTGATGATACTACGGGTCTAGCAGTTGTATCTAGCAAAAAATGTGTTTAACCGTTTAACCTACCAAACTAACGATTGGAAACATGGGTAAAGAACGAATTCACTCGTCGTCATGACATCTACTCTGCTCGAACAACAAAACCGAATAAGCTGAGTCAGATTCAAACACTTCATTCAGATTTGCCCCCAACTTGGATGAGCTTATTCTTTTGCACTTGTCTGTTGCCTGAAACTCCAATGGATTTGAGGTGAATTAATTTTTTTCTATTTAAAATGGAATCATTTTATTTCACGTAGTTTATTCATCGTCTCACGGTTTAGATAGTTTTACTGAAGGTCGGTCATCCCCTTGATATTCTATGTATCAGTGCTTTGCAGTGCTGGCTGATGTTTTTCGTCGAAGAATTTTTCGAATGAAATATTCATTCTAGAGTCTCGCCATCCTTCTTTCACGCACTTGCAGGTCGTATATGTCACTACAAAAATCGCGTGAATGTATCAGTTGCTTAAAATTCGTGGTTCAGTTTTATTGATTGACTCATTGAAAAGAAAGCTGCTGTTGTAGAACAGGAAAACCTGATAGGTATCTTGTGACCGACCTCCACAAAATTGTCCATATTTCTCGGTCAGAGTTTTCAGATCGTGATCACCCTCACTTGAATCAAGTTGTGATCCATTAAGCACTGCCGAGCACCATTTTTATGAGCGTTCTGGAACACTGCAGGATGGTGTGGCTTTGCCAGGTTGCCAAGTTGAATGAGGACAGCGAAGTATAATTTAGTTTCGCACGACCTCTAGCCTTTAGTCAGCACATTAGCATTCATGCATAATGATTGTAGAAACGGGAATTTTGTTTGTCTGTTGCTGCCTGCCATCTTGCTTAATAACCCTTTTTTACTTCCAAAACCGTGTTGTTTTACCCTCCTTGAAACATAAAATCAAGAATGGACTTTAAACGTTTTGACACAAAAATACAAATGTATTTGTAATGAACACCCAATTATTTTGGTTAACTCTATTGACTATCACCACCGTTCGATGGCTTGTTTGATTTTGTTAGATGACGTATCATTTGTCTTGTGTCCGTAATGTCGGTTACTGACTCAACTATCTAGAACCGAACGATGATCAAAATAACGAAAGATTTTGTAGGCAATGTGCAAGATAGATTTTGATGTTGTGGATTCTTGGAGTACTTTTAACTTCAGTTCAATCAACAAGGTGAAAACGTATTGTAAACGCCCTGTATTCCTTTGGTACTTGGTTCGTTGGCTATTCATCGTCTGCCAGTTGCATGCACGGGTGTTAGGCGATGTATTTGATTGCTTTAATCAACGCTCGCCAGCATTTGGTTGTAGTCCCGCATGATTATTGACGAGTATATTTGTTTTTGCTAATTGACTCGATATTGCACCAGTTCCTAACCTACGTTTACCACCACCACAATTCACAAACTCTATTTGGGTAAAACAGCAATATAAAGCCGTGCTACCTTCGTCACATAGTGCTTTTTGTTCCCTTGTTTCTCTGGGGTTCTGCTGATTCATAACAAACTGACACCTTGCATCCGGGTAATGAGATCGGTCGTTACACGTTGTTTTCAATGACTTCAGTGTGTCGGTGATGGAAGTGAGGAGCACAGCATTAGGTGGTTCTTGTCTAGGGGTAATGAATCCGGGTACCACGGACAAGAAACCCGAAATGAAAGGCTGTCGTAATGTCCGAAAGACGAATGAAAATTTTCGTCAAAACGAACACTGTAGGCAAACAGTGAATTTGTGTAGGCAGTGCTGACACAGGTAGTTTCTACCTTTAAAGTCTCGTAATCAGTGAATACCAGGCTGACAGACCAACTGGCTGTGCTGACGCTCCAGTTTAGAAGTATGTATTCTCAACGTAACGGCAATAGAAATGCTAAACGAATCAACTATTGTGCAGTTATAAGGTTTGAGAAGTGGAAAAGTAAACAACAACATACCTTCCATTAGGTTTTGAAACTTGAATGAGTTTATACTAACTTGACGAACCATTTTTAAGAAATTCTGTTTGCAAAATAAAGCTATGCTTACTTTTCCTCGAACAGTTTCCTAACAAAGCTTATCAATCTTGAGATTAGGAGTCCAGACAACAGTTATAATTTCACGATGGGCTGAGATAAAACCGTTATGTTGAAGCTTAAAATATGCAGGATGAAGGTAGTCAAAACGTCTTTTAAAGAGTATCAACCTTATGCTGACTTTATTGACATCAGTTGCAATGTTCATTTAATTAGGAAAACAGTTCAAAACGTATATTGCTAAATCTCTGTTGGACACGTTTTATTGATGAATCCTACAATACAAGCTGAGACAAGCAAACTACTGCCCCAAGGGTTTGGATTACCTCAACAACTTCTCACCTTTCCAAGATTGCTGTCAGCATTTCATAATTTTTGCATATATTACCGCATCATTTGTTACTTGGAATAAGAAGGCATGTGACATTTTGGTGTATCCAACTGTGTGAGATACCCTACAGCAAATTCAGGAGTGATTGTGTGTCTCACTTGTCTTATTTCCGAAAACGTGGTCGTCTTGGGGGGGATTTATTCTTGGCACTTGGGTATATAAGGTGGCGTCTGAAACGGCAACGGTGCAAATTTGTCAGGACGATAAACGCTTATACTCGTCTGTGGTTTCAGATGTTTAGTAAACAGGAACAAAACTGCTGCACTACTAGCTTATACCACTTGACATGTTAAGCCTGTGAACTACTGTCAACCCTGTTGGGACGAAGCTCTATTATCCAAACAACCCATCTGGCACATAACTGGTTTCAAGTTATTGAAGACGCGAAATGGCTGATGGCAAGATGGCAATAAGCAGTAACTGTCGTCGTCGCTGGTGAAACTAAGGAAACAGTAACTAAAAATCCTGTTTCCAGCCGTGACAACTTTTGACCTATACTTAGAGAGGTACAGTATTGCACTTGCAAAACGAGCAGTATGGACAATTCCAACAGATTCAAGCGACATACCCCGATACCACGCTGATTTAAGGGAGTCAGTGATGACCTAGATTCGCAGTCGCCGAGCTACCACACGGTTTTAGTAAAGGTTCTGTTCTTTCATTAAGGTCTGAAGTACACAATGCAAATTATTGTACCTTGAATCTTATTTCCAAAGCTATTGATAAATCTGCACATCGAGATCGACAACTGTTTTTGGTGGCCTCAGTGTCGTACATATGCTCGCAATGCTTGCTGTTCGTGGGAGCGATGTAAGACTCACCAAACCACAGATGTTGGCCACTACACTTCTCGCAAGATATGTTGTCAGGTTAACCTAAAAGCGTAGGCGGTATGGATATACTATGGACTTATTCGTGATCCAGCGAGAGAACCGATGTTTATTAAAACTCACAGACTATTCACTCAAATGGTATGGAGTGATTTCATGAGCTAAAATTGATGTGACGGCGGTAGCCAACATGGTGGTGGATAACATGGTTTGCTCATTCAGCGTTCCCACTAACATGCCCAGATGTAAAGAAGTGACTCCAGATTGAAGACACCATCAGGGTATCCATCGTATAATATGTCATACGTTATGTAGGAAACTGACTAGATGTTTAACCAAAGCGTTATTTGTAGGCAGGATAGAGTTGTCAGATGTGAAAAGCTGTTAAAAGCAGTGAGCATTTCATAGCTGCTATCAAGTTTAGTTATACTTAGCAAGGAATTTCAATTCACTCAGTTCTCACTCCCCAACACTTAGTTAGTAATCTACTGAAAAACTTTGTGGAAACGTTTAGCGATCTGTTTTGTTGGCCAATATATATTTTTAGGTAGTCATTTTGAAACAGGCTGACCTACCCTTGTATGAACTCTTCCAACAGTTTTGTTCACGTTTGCCTAGAGTGGAAGGCAAACTCTAACGTATCTTTATGTTAAACTGCATCAATACCTAGGTGCCTAAATGACTGCCGAATTCTTTCTAAAACTTTTCTGTCTGGTAAACCTATTGTTCAGACTAAAAACGAACAAAACATATTGCATTTGCCTACTTCCTTTCATCGACCGCGTACGTCTGCGTGTTCTCTCTTCTGTCCACGACGCATCCACGATTGTCAACGCCGCGTAATTCCTGTTGGTTTTCCATCCCACATTTCTGATCGTATCATTGCGGTCTCATTCGCTGCCACCCTCTCCTCTGTTCGTAGCAGTTCGCCTGGTTTCATTCAACTGTTGAAGTATACCGAAGACTCGGAACAAAATCAGATTTGCGTTTTGCTTATGAAGTTATCGCTGTATCCACCGTGCCGTTGATTTACGATCAATACTTGCTGATAAGGACGTACGAAAAGAATCTACTGAGACGCTAACGGTCTCAGGCAATGGATATTCTTGAATAAGAAATGGAAATCCGACGAGATTAATCCGCGATCGGAGATATTTAAATCTTTAATACGTCATTAGTACGTCAAAGATGCCTCACACTGTATGTATCTCTATTTTATTCCTACCGGGTGTTATATTTCAACCGATCATTGAATAAGCTCAAGATAACAGGACCTAGTCGAAAAACGAATAGAATGTACAAAGACAAGATGTGCTTATTCTAAATAGCCCCTACTTAGAATACGGTTTGGTATAATGAGCAATCCTGATTCGTAAAGTGGAAGTTAAGTGGGCATACAATGCTGCATCGGAAGCGAATGCCTATGCAGTCTACTAACAAGATGAGTATTCACCTGTTGTTGAAAAGACGACGAATCTACCATTTCTTTCCCTCAGTCCATGACCACGGGGGCTTGAAAATAAGTCACGTTTACAATTCAGCTGTTTTCCAAACAATATTGTCTGCTTTCTCATTTCATAGGAAAAAAGTCAATATAAAATAACTGAAGCGTGTGTATTTACTTGTGAAGTGACGGAAAAACAACATCAGGTCTACATTGAATTTTTCGATCACTAATGAAGGATGAAGTAAATTCAGTAACAATTGATTGTCCGGATGGAGAGCAAAATCTTCTGAACACAATGGCTCCTTGTCATTTAACTAAAACCCAAACGTATCCTGACACGATTATAATAAGAGTCATCACCTGGAAAAAAAGGTATGTTGATTTCCACATAAGCTTTGGATTATTACGTTTTGCATGATCATATTTTTAGTTATATATATATGTTAAATCATTTTATAACCTGAGATAAACATCAATGCATCAATAGTAAGCATTTTTTGGATTAAATTATCTACTATTGACTGTAAAACTTGGAATATATAAATATTTTTACTCAAAGGTCATTCCTTGCAAAATTTCCAGCGTAGTCATAAAAAATACCGCATAACAAATAAGCTGGTTTCAAATGATTCATCATCAGGTTAACTACATCACATTTATATTAAAAGGTTTACGGGGCATCACCAAGGGGTAAATGGGGAACGAGTGGTTAATGAGTTCAGTCAGTTCAATGTGAAGCTGCAATCGAGTACCCACATGAACAGTGGGTCTTGACAGGCTACCAAAGTGTGGGGATGGCCAGGGCAGATCCAACGCTTGAACAAAATATGGAGGTGAGTTGTACAGGCGAATTCCTACAGCTTTAGCTGTGAACCGAATCCCACGCCCCATTGCCCTTGACTGGATAATTTTAACCCGACAGATTGGGCGAAGTGCGTCCATCACATTGACAGAGTGGTTCGAATCCACCATAGTATAAAACTGTTGGCAGTTTTCGTTATTCCAAAGTCGAGCCATGTCAGTTATTTTAACAAAGCTTAGTTGTCGGAACACAGCCCTATAACTGAAAGATTGCTTCACTAGGATCACTCGAACTACTTGCAACTACTCATCAACGGTCACTTTCTCGAATGGCCTAAACCGCAATCAAAAGGGCCAAGCGCATGTATGGTGGCCGACTCAGGGTAGTCAATATAATTTATAGCAAAACACATAACCCAAACTGGACATGTGAATTTACTCTTCATAGTTCTTCTTCACTGCATCCACTTGTCTACTGAAGCAGTGACCACCACACGTACAAATCCTCCCTTTAGGTTCAAAACAATTTACATCCAGGCTGCTGCTTAGTTTGTTATCATCATTCTCATATTTTCCCCTTCGTATCCGATAGCTGAATCCTTTAAGCTATGATTTCTGACATGGGAAACACTGTTGGTATGTTTATGTTGCCGCCAGATCGGAATATGCAAAATTTCATTCTAAGAAACAGGATACAGTTGTATCTTCTCGTTGACATGTTCAGCTACTCTTAATTGGTTCTACGTATAATGTCGAAAGCATTCAAATATATTTCACAAAAACCAAGGGTTTCGTCATCTTGACACAACTTGAACTGAGCGGCTTGAATCCGTAAACTGCCTTGGATGCACAAGAATGGTCAAATCAAGAGCCGACTAGCGATGGCAGGTGGTTCTATTGTCTTGGTTTCACTGTTAAACCATTTGCAAGCATAATTATTATAAACGTTAGCAGTTTACCACAGATTACTATCTACTTTGAGATAACTCGGTACTAATCACTAGAAAAACCTCGAGGCTAGACGCCGCTTCCGCAAGGTTAATGGTTGTTACTGAAACTCGGCAATGAACCATATTTATCACGACTAATACATATAAACGATGAATTTACCTTGTGCGACAAAACTGGATTGAGGAAGTATTCTTTCACTATTATACTGTGTAAAGAAATGAAACAGTCTGAGCTGAGTCATGTACTCAAAGACGACCTTGTTTCAAGCCGAGCAGCGCAGTGGGAAACAAAAAGGTTACATACGAAGTCTACGGAGTGAACGTCCAAGTTTCGGAAAACATACTAAGAAATAAACGGATTATCTATCACCCAACGTTTGTCAGCCAGACTTACATTCATTATCAAGACAATGATCGATAAGTTGACTATTAGGTCATAGATATTGATCACCCCAGCAAGCAAAGACTCTTTGCATCCATGGTTAATATAACTGTTGGCGGGAGTAAAATTCATTGGACAACCGGTGGGATCAGTTGTAGGTGATTGCATACAACATGCCAGCGGATAAGAGATGTCTGCGTAATACATGGGGTAAAATAAAATCATTATCCATGAAAAAATGCTATCTGGAATCCGTTCCGTTTACATTCGATTATGATGAAACACACATTTTATATTAAACCTCGAAAATCCTATTTTAGGAATGTAACAGGTTTCTTAATTTTACATCTACTTGAAAAACTTTTTTAGTGGAGCTTGCAATGGGACATTTCCCTCAGATTATTTGGGAAAAATATCAAACACTGATTTTTGACCAACAGAGTGAACGAAACAAGTGTAACTGAAAGAACTTGTATCAAATGAGTGTTATAAATAGTATGGGCAATTAAGGCGCTTATTTATTGAGTGTCTGATGGATAAATGTGAAGTCGTGTACCATAGAAAGAGAATTAAATTTCGATATACAATATTAATTAAGTAAATTAGCGTACTTTTATATGGACTTATGGATCTGAATACTCTAGGTTGCTTGATTGTAGGGGTTTGGTTATTTCCGCTTCAGCATAGCATACAACGTATCACAGCTTCTTTATTTACACCCGGCTTTGACGTAAAGATGCATCAAACTAAATTCTGGCTTCAAACCGGCACATGCTTGTAAATAAATTTGTGATCGCCGTCAGCAGTAATTCAAAATATATTTCTTCCTATCCTTGAGGATCATATTGAATAGCTTAAGATTCCAGGTAACTGTGCCGTAGGACATGAGACACGACCTAAAAACAGTTTAACCAACCTATCTACCAAAGCACGTGTATGATATTTGATTTATATTGTTTCTTCACAGTTCCCTTTTTCGTTAGAAAAAAGTTGTTGGACGCCAATTCTACTTTACTGTATGCGAAGTTCCTAAACGGATTTGAAGACGACTCAATATAATCTTTCTGTTTCTGATTACATAATGACTGAAATTGATTCCATCTGAATGCATCCTGATCGAATGTGCAGTTCCACCTTCACTTGTGTAGGTCACATGTATAGTTAACAGTCCGTAGGTTCCTAAGGTCCATAATTCCTTTATAATGAAACATTTCTAAATATTTCCTGATGATGATTGTGAATAAACACGTGAAAGTTTTGTTGGTTGTTTAGTTGGAATACATCGAAATGATGTTTTAATCTTATCTACAGAAAGACTAATCCATGTGCATTGCTTCTCTGTGTAAACTCAATTTGGAAGCAGACTGTCTTGAGTTTATGCAATACCTTCGTAATATTCTCAAAAACTGATAGCAGCTTAACCCATATGGTTTGTCAGATTTCATGTTAATTGTCAAAACAGAAGCTATCTTGGTAAAATTTGTATCGTATAAATTTACTGAAACTTGAACCTACTTGGGAACGTCACCTCTCCCAGACTGTCATGAGGAACAAATGCTGCTGAGGATCGATGAAAATCCGCTCCATCGTTCAAACCACAACAGCTTAACTGTAAATTGTTCAAGTGCAATACAAAGAAGTGTATTATTGAGAATAATAACAGTAATCCGTTAGTTATTGTATGGGTGCATATTTTTGATTTCACTTCACATTAATGAGAACTGTTGACTGAGCCATCTACTTTCTGACGGAAAATTAAGAGATACACAATTGTGTACTTGCCACTAAATTTAGACGCCTGGCCGATAGACAATGTTTTAAAACAGGCGGCCTCATTTGTCGCATGATGTATTGAAATGGAGACTGTTTCAGAAGTCGCGTTCACTATGCCACATTTGACGCCACACAGTTAAAAAAATGGGCTCTACTGAATCGGTTTCTATCCAGAAGATCACCATAATATATCACTCCGAAATGTTTCTCCGGGTTTTTTATCTCTGCGGTGTCAATTAAACTCTATATATTTGCCTGTCATCTGCTGTTTACCAAGCCTTATTTGTCTGTAGACGACAGGATGAGGAAGAAAGTGATCAAGCGCCGCGTTTACTAAACGGAATACTGATTTGTACAATCACTGAAATCGCACGTGGTTAAATGATTTTGTCTTGAGTAATCCACCGTCCTTGGCACTGATCATGTTGACTCACAAGAATGGGTTGGATCCACGAAACTGTAAACGTTGTTCACACTCGTTTACTGTCGGTTCTTGAACGTCAGCGTGTTCTATGACCAAATATGATCAACTGGGGTGTAATGAAATATTTGAGCTATTACTGATTTTATTTTGCTGGTTGGATGACATGCATCTACTCATTTTATCTTTCAATAATGTCCATTAGTACGAACGGAATGTAGATTTACTGTCAAAGACAAACAGAGGATTAATTTGTTACTAAATATTTATACTACCTGGTTTGTGTTAGATGTTTTTCAGTTAGCTTCATCTCTATGACTATTCTGTTCCATCGTTTACTGGCTCAATTAGCAGTTAGTATCTTCTGTTGTGGTAGCACACCTAAAAATTCACCTTTTACAACGGCCATATATTAAGTAAGACTGAAACTTTCATGAAAAACAAAACGTGCTATAGCGACTGTCTTACCACGGTAACTGTAATGTCTAACACTGGAAAAGTTACCCATATAAGCTCAATACCGTTTCAAGTTTAGTCTGTTAATTGTTAACCTCTGGTCACCTCTCATCACCTTAATTCGAACCATTTTGAGGTAGACTGGATTAAGTCAGCCGTCAGTTATTCCTGATGGGATAACAGTCCAGCAATCAGTATGCACTGTTCACATCGGCCAGGCTACTTCTCAATAAATCGTGTTCAAAATATTCATTTAATTGGTTGCGCAATCCAGGTACTCATACGTCCACCGTGTGCTCAAAGAAGGAATTTTTACGCTTCTGAAATGCACGTAGTTGTTGAGGGTAGACTTTCAACGTAGCTGATATTTAAAGCACAGTGGAGTTACAGGTACCTAATTGAATCGTTGGACTTGTTGTTTATATTATTTCTTAGGTTATGCCATGTGTACGTCATGAGACCTTAGAAAGTTCTGTGTGGAGATTTAACAGATAGACTATTTTTTGTCCGGAAAGTGATAAGGAAATTTAAGTCTAAGTGTAAACAATGAATACATTCATGGTTGCTGAGGATAAAGTATTTATCGTGACATGCATTTTGTTTTCTTTCATGGCTTGAACCATCATGTGAATTTTACAGGGATCATTGATGGATGCATCCACTGCAAACTCAACGTCATCTTTCTGAATTAATTTGTCGAGATTGATAGGCAAAACCTAGGAAAATTTACAGTGCAGTCATGAGGAAACAGTTATGCTATTGTAGGAAAAAGACATCCAATAAAGCACAGTCTTTATTGTTCAAATCGTTGGTTGCCATGCCACGCGCCCGCTCGCATTTATGATTTGAAATTCCGATCCACAATACACCCCTGGTTTCCGCATCCAGATCACGTGCACTTCTGTCCAGTTTGTGTGTGTGACCGACGCCTTCTGTCAGAGGGTTTTCCGCCTGTCTTTTCTTGTCCGTTGATCCGATCTCGTTGGGCGATGGCTCTTCCTGTCGCCCGTATTGGCCGTACTCTATCCGTTATGGGCCTTGGTCAGATTTCACGACCGCGTTGATATATTCCAAAGAGTGTTGAAATAATCCTGCCTCCGATCTGGTCGCCCATCCCATTTTACCTGCCATGTCTCGTCCGGTCACCCGTGTTCTCCGATCGCTGTGGGCTTTTAGACGTGTCTCGCCGCCACTTTGAGATATTCAACCGGCAGTTGAAATACTTTCACCTGTGGTTGATTATTCCACTACACTATGACAACCTTCCGGAAATACACAACTGGACTTTGTTGTATGGTTCGATTTTAGCTTTGTGAGGGATTGGACAGGAACGCAGCATGTACACAGCACATTCATGGCATATTCAACAGCGGCGCTTATCTGTTTCCGACGAAAATTGTCTGTATAATTTGACCATGCAGATAAAAGGGCTGGAGATAATTCCGTCCATATTTTTGAGCCAACCTAGAAATGAATTTGCTGAAGGAACTTGTGTTTACCCTTACCATCTTATGTATTTCAGAAAGACTTCCATAAAGCTGGATCCGCCTCATGGTATTTGCAAACATTGTCCGCCTGAAAGTGTTGAAATCAAGACTGAGCAGAGAATATATAGGCTAGAAATATCCACAAGAGTTTACTTTCATCGGCTGCATAGTGAATACAGGTGCCAATCCAGTCACCTTCTACAGCCGAGGGGTATGCACTGTTAAAGATTGGAAATCCAAAGTCCACTGGCATTTATGAGCGTGAAAGTATTCATAGGATTCATCACTTGAGAACCAGATACACATCCGAATTACTACTTTGATTGCAGTGTCCAATGGTTTAAACGTGATATTTTGTGTCTGCTTCAATGTCAGTTGGTGTAAGAAACGGAGGCTAGGTGCGGCCTTGTTAGTAACTTCTGGTTTGGTATCTAACAGTTGCTGCTATAATTGCAGAGACCACAGAGTACGTCGTATGAAAAGTCTTACAGTGAGGAAGTATCAAGGTTGTTGACCATTGTATGTGAGCGGGTATTTAGCGTCGACCACTCTACGTTTGTGGAATGCTTTCACCGAAGTCATGGACAGTCCAGGTTCCAACGAGTTCGTCTGAAGGAGGCCTACAGGAATCACTGGCGATTTTCTTAACCAGATGAATACTGTGGCAACATTTGCGCATCCCAGTTAAAGAAGAACATGTCGGAGATCTGGATGGAAGAAGTAGACGTGAAAGAATGGCAAGGTATTGCGGACAGCCATGATGAATAGGAGAAAAAGAGGTTCTTCTTGTTACATTTCCGGTGAATGAGGAGGTGGGGCTGGGTGAACTAAAACATCAGAAGAGTGAATGTCTTGAAGCTGGTTGTGTAGGATGGATTGGACACCCCGTGCAAAGGTGTACTACAAGACCCGCGAACCATATACTGCGCAGACGACCAAATTTATGCCCATTCATCACAAGCATTGTTCAGTTGGAGTATAACAGACAGAATATAACGGTTGAACGTTTGTTTGTTAGTGTGCAGTTAGCGAGGTAAATCGCGAGCTGCCTCGAAAACAACAAAACACAGGCCGCCTGCGACATGTAAGTAGATGATGTTCTATAAACTCTGCACCGTTCATTTACGCGATCTACTCGGATACCACGGATTCTTTGGCAGTTCAGTCACCCCACAAGAAGTGCGATTGCTCTTCTAAACGAGGGTGAACGACACAACCCGTGCATTTGTTTAAAAGGAGCCGGAATTTTGTGGTATAGTTTTATAACTGAAAACTAGACACAACTTGTGAGTGAGGAACTTGTATCTTGGCTGCTAGTGTGTATGCTTGGTATCAATTGGTTGCTGATGTAACTCAGAGTGGAAGGGCTAAAGTAAACCGAGAAGAAAATTCCGCCCCACATTATAGAATGAATTCTCAGTTGCAGATCTGGCTTAGATGGTGAACAAACTGGGATTGTTATTGAATTTTTATTACAGAATAATCACCTCAAATATGGTTCTGTAGCGTACTAAACAAAGATGACACTGAACCACTAAACAGATGACCATGTGGCAAAGAATAGCAAAATTAGAATGAATTATTTTCCGGCACAGTATCTCTATACGTTGTGATCTACCACAGTAGAAATAATCGCACTCTGTTGAGGTATCAAAATGCAGCGACTTGGATTGATGGATTCTTCCGGTTCACGTAATGGTTTTCTTAACAGAAAGCTGTAGTTATCCAAAGACTTGAAGAACACTTCTATTCTTCAGTCGTTCGTGTGTCTTTTAATTCTGTGGAACGTAATCATTTTATCATGAATGATGCTCCCGAGGTTTCTTTAATACTACAAAGGTGTTTAAACCCTCATTTTCATATTCGTCTTCAGCTGGTTCATCATGAGACGTACTGCATTCATGCAACACAGATTAAGTGAATGTGTCACTTTAGCGGAATCTGGCCGAATGACGAACGGTGATCAAACCTTCAAAATGTTGTACAAACTTCATTGATAACTGGAAATGAATTCTAACCTTTCTGTTTAAACTGTTGCCGTTAAACGGCACTCAGCGATTATCAGAAGCGGAGTAAGATAGCTAAGCTGGGTAGAAACAGTAGTTGACAGTAGTTGTGGTTACTGTTTAAAACTAGTGGTACCCGGATATATTCGGTTACCGGAGCGGTGCTGTAAATCAACTCGTCTTTCTGTCGGTCATGTGGTTGATTAGGTTTAGATCATGTTGATTTTTCTTTCATTACTGTGCCAATTATGACAAAACGTTTTGTATGCTAGTACATGACCCGACTGATTCCAATGATCCTTATCATTCAACAGATATTTTTAGATGAGTTAAAGTACTTACTTCCCGAAGCGTTAACCTAAGTCAAACATCAGTATGTAAGACACCATATCCAGTGAAGCACACCAGACAGACAATGGAAAGAGATCTATGAATGTGTCCGTTCTCTTGAATTGAAAGTGAACCTTTTCAGGTCCTTCCTGACAGAGTACATCCAAAAACTGTTAGGAGGCGCATATTCTAACGAAGCAGCAAAGTTGAATCACGTCACATCGACTGATAGATCCGGCTTCGAGTTAATTGATATGTTTTAACTCACTCAGCCTATTAAGCTCACTCAGATTGCAGCTGTGAGATTGAACGCCTGTATATTATGTGAACTGTTCTCACGAGTGCAGTTTATAATGCCCTTCTGTAAGGTGATTTGTCCTCCGTTGAACCTATAAATTTAGAGCCTCTGTGGCCTAAAGGAACGCTGTTACCGCACCTATCTTTTTTTTCGATTCTGGGTCACTTATCGAGCGCGTTATATCAAAAACCCAAAACACTCTGTACAGCCTGCTGTTCACCTTACTCGCCAGTCACAAGTGAAACATATAATATGTTAGGGAAGTAATTGGGATAAATGATTTCATTCATTGAAGAACACTGATACAGCCAGCTGGTAATCGTATCACAAAGTGGTGCGTCTTGTTCATGGCAAATCTTTGGCAAAATACAGGTGAACTTAGTGAATTTGAAGAAGTGAATTAGTGGTTAGCGTAGACATTTGGGTGAGGGATGTGTCATTTTGATTTGGAAGTTACTCTTACTTATGATGAGGGCTTGATTTTCGAAGTATTGTTCAGTGGACGTGTCAAAATGGACGTCACCATTCAATTCCGCTGAACTGATGTGATGCTGTAGTCTGCGCAAATTTTGTTCACGTAGGTCATTCTTGTTTGTTTGCAAGTATCTTTAAATCCGTTGCTTCCGCCCCACGATCGTTTATTTCCACGGCAGTCGAATAATCAGCTAACTATAGGGAACAGTACGCTCAACTGGAAGAATGAATGTATTAAGGTCCTGTCGACAATCACCCTGATATGACGTGGCGTGGGAAGGCTGATTAACATTACACTTGCAGACTACTCGGTCGTCAGCCGTCTATTCAATTATTAAATACAATGAAGGGGTCAACAGCCCAAAAGTGGTATTTAGGTGTGATAGTGGAAAATTACATTCACGTATCCGTATATACATGTACGTCCGAAATTCGCAAATCATCTGAAATAGTGCTCATACCCGTTGTCCCTGGATTGCTGACTGTAACAGGTGTGGTACAATGATAGCTTTCCGACAGACGGTGCTGCTGAGCTATATTGTCAAGCAGTTGATGATAGTGTTGGAAAACTGGTGTGTATTCCAATCATAGCCCAGTTTCATTAGGTGACACTAAAACGTGGTTCTCATGGAAATTATGGTGTACTCAAAAAGAGTGACAATATAATTAACATATTATAGAGGTTACTAAAGAACTTTTTGGACATACTGATCTCTCTTTTTGAAAGATACCAACAGGGGATTGGGAATTTGTACTTGGTGTTGATTTGTCCAGTATGCAGTTTTATAGACCATACAACTTGGAATGGAAAGTCTGGCTACTCATCTACTTTTAAGTAGTGTAATATGTTTACTTTTTCTACTGGAGTAATTGCAAGGGATGAGCCATTTTTAGTTTGACGGTGCTAGCTGGACCTGAACAGATGTTCAGTTTGAAGTAAGGTGCAGCCCAATTAAGGTGGCTGATGATTTTGGGGCTTCTGGGACGCCAAAAAATAGGTGATGAGTGAATTTTATCGTGAAACTTTTCAGTTACAAGTGAAAAAAACATAACTCGCTGCCGACTTTGAAATACTCCATCCGAAGGTGAGGCCATTGAAAAGAAACGAATTTGTTAATGTGTTTTCTAGAAGTCCAACCTTGCATATATTTCTCCATTAACATGTAGGTGATACGCTTCTTATGAATTCAAAGCCTACTTTGTTACCCCGTCTTAATTGTTCACTGGCATTTTGAGAAAAAAAATTGTGCTATTGGCAAGACGTCTCATTTTCTAACCCTCGAAGAATTTGACATTGATCGCTTTCACTCTCTATGTTTACTTCGTAGTACAGCTTTCAGTTTTTGTTCTAGCATCAAGTACTTCATTTTTAAATAGAAATCTTCCGGTCTTTTCTAGAAACGGTAAATAGCGATGGTAATGTGGCGAACTAAACATATGAAAGTGATCAAAGTTGGGGGGGAGACATTATTCTTACATTTCCGTGATAGCTCACTAACCTAGAGACAGAAATACTGTACAGTGCTAGGGCCAGTTGCACATACATAACTACTAAGGAGCGGCCAATAATGTTGACCGTGAACGTTAAGGAGGAAAGTGGCATTCGTAAGCCCAATGTCGATAGCCTCTCTCGTCGTACGAGCGCAAGCACTTCGGTCCACATGGTTTAAGTGACTATCATTTATAGATTTATGATACTCTGCAGTACAGAGTTTGACTAGATGTCAGTTGTAACAACTAGCTAGGGGTAATTTTCAATGATGAACAATCCAGGAATTCAAACGTTGAGTCAGAAAGCCCAGTCCATTATGAAAACTCTCACCACGGAAGTCATAAATTTATTCTGGTTTATTTAAATTCCTTCTGAATAGTTTTGCTTGGTTCGATGGTATGGAATCTGCCAACAAATCGTTGGGGGTTCTATCGGAAAGAGCATTCAAAGAGTAATCAAATTTGATGTCAATTTTTTCACTGCTAACGATGTCTTTATTGTGAACTCATTAGTAGACTGTGCGTACCTGATTTCTAAAGCGGCCTAAGTTGTGTTTACTGCAAACTTGGGTACCGTTTGGATGAAATAAGAACAAAAGTGGTCTGGGTGGCACTAATTTGCCTCAATATCCTTGAGAAACGATACTCTTTTCATAGATATTCAGTACTGTCTACACTGACATTTCCGTTGAGCAACAGGTGTGTCTCGATTGACTCGTTCATTGTTATGTTCCCCTACATTGACTTACGTATTCTGCTTATTAAAATTCAACACCTGTTCAAAAAAAATTGTTGTAATTACAAATTAGTAGACATAAATTCCCTTTTTTGACTGTGTGGCGCGGGTTGATAACGGATCGCCACTCAAAACAATGTGACTGGACTTTGATTGGCTGAAATCTCTCAAATCATGAAACCGTTCCAGCTCAATCTAATTACGGTGGTGGATGACTTCCGTGTTTGGGTATCACTGTTGTGAAAATTGTAAGATAAATTGGGGATTGAATACCCAAAGTTATTCCCCAATTCCTAATCAACCCCGAAGAAACCCTTTACTAAAATCAGACTGGTAGCTTCATAAACTCTGCAGCCAAGTCACATTTTTTCCGAGGGTACAGTGCAGATCAATTTCAAAGCAGTTTCACATTAACCGTCTTCTTATCCCGAAGTTGTTTTCTGTAATTTCATATTGTGCAGTTAACTGTGTCATCAGTCAGTATAGCAAAAGTGTCCAAATTACGAGGTATACACATTTAGCGTTAAAGCTCCGCAACATATTAAAATATACTTACCACCTTGACAGAGGTATGAACTACTGATTGACTGAAAGAACGATAGTACATGAGTTTGGTGCCTTCATTCAATGGGGCTTGGCGGACCAGTCGTTGGGATTGTGAAGGGTAGGGCTAACTGTGAGTGGTGTTCAATTCAAATTAATCAAAAGTCCTTGAGGTTTACTAGTATTCCAACTGTCGTTCACAACCCACCAGAAGCCCAAATGTTTCACGCTTAGGACTCTTCTAAATTATAAATGTGCCACACTACTTATAAGTCATACAAGTTCATTGCTACACATTGGTTTTGGTGAATTACAACGCAAACTGCATAAGAAATCCTGCTTGGACAGTCAGTCCGCTGAATCACTTGGTACAATCTTTTTGGCACAGCTGATTCGGTGGGTAACTGAGGATAAATGTGAAATTCCTGAACTCTTGGCGTGACCTCGGAGCTCAAGCTGGCGAGGCGCTTGCCGAATTTGGGCATTCTACCTCTCTCACCGGTTCGCATCTAGCCGAAGTCAGGATTTTCGTAAGTGGACCTCACTCATATTGCCCAAAAAGTTTAGTATTTTCCATGGTTTCAGTTTGCAGAAAAGTGCTAGTCATGCAGTCCTTCACTACAGTTAAAAACATAGTCGCCGAACTTCCTTTAACGGTGAGCGGGCAGTCCGATCATCGCTTACAAACAACTGTGAATGCGAAGGCTATAATCAGTTGTATGTTTATCAACTTACGCAAAATATACTTCTTTGGATTCAGTGGATTAACGGTTGGAAGTCAGCCGATCCACTTTGCCGAAATCAGTCGATCAAGTCTAACAGTGATTGGCCCGGTCAACGGTTTTACGAACACTAGACAAAACTATATTGTCTGATTACTGATGAGTAGTAGGGAGTTCGGTTTTCGTATACTTGATCTCTATTACTCACAAGCAAAAGTGGCTCATTCAAAGTGGCATTCATATATGATAATTCGGTCGTATCTAATGTGAGGTCAGTGGCTCAGTGGTAAACACGGTTGCCTCATCAAAGCGTGGCCGGAGTTCTAGTTCCGGCAGTGGGAAGGATATGCACTACTGACGAGCTGTAATCAGAGTGAAACTCGAATGGAGCTGACTGGAAAGTCTATGGGATTGCGACAGCTGCGATCAATTGTGGGTGATGTTCAGTATTTATTGTTTGGTTGAAATAATCTCGCTTGATTCAAACTAACATAGGACTCTACTACCTACCAACACTAAAACGTAACCCCATGGATCAACGTGGTGAACTGTCAGCGGGGAATGTGCATTAATGTGTTCGTTTTTTGGGGATTGAATAATCAATTTTGATAAACTGACGCAATTACGCATTAACTGCTGACAAGTATATGACATTTTGCTATAAGTCTACTTGTTGGGTTTAATATTCGTTAAAGTAATCCCAGTGGTTCAGGCTTCACCGACAATATCAATAAATGCAGAAATATCTTAATAAAATCAGCAATGAAGCTAAGCCCAGTGGTGGTTATTTTAAGATTCTAAAATATTTTCAATCACTGACGTTTTATAGAGCTACCGGTGGAAAATTATCTCATGATACGAATTACTGACCTGCTCCATGATTATAGTAAGTGTGGCGCTGTGTACTGTTTGACTGTCTATCGACACATATTGATTAACTTGTAGTTGTAGAAAATCTTCAACAAAATGAAGTCTCTGAAACGCAAGAAAACAGCAAAAAACAATTAGAGCAATTTAGTATATTGTAAACCAACATAGTGAAAGACGTTATGGGCAAGTTTAACATACGAGATAAAAAATGCAGCTTACGGTTGAATTGTCTGTTTTGAAATTTTGTAGCACATTCATTGCATTTCCACCACACGAGGCGGAAACAGTAGGTCCCTGTAAACACTACTGAAGTGGCGCACGATGCTTAGTGTAGACACCTCTGTTTGTCGCTTACTAGTTTATGAGACAGCTACAAACAATTGAACGACTTCAGTCTGTGAGCAGAGGAAATGCTACAGTAGAATGAAAACTAACATACTTTGCAGCGCTCCAAGCGGCAGCATCACCGAGATCTAGAGCAATCATTTCTAGATAATCATTTTGTGACAGTCCACCATTGTAACACTTGTTCAGAAATATTCAGTTGAATTTCTTCGGGTTGCTTGTTGCTGAAACAGCTATCTGCTTCATTGCTGAGGATCACCAAGATTAGCTACTTGGTATAACAATTGTGATACCATGGTGGACGTTCTGAAGTATACATGCTAACTAAAATTGCTGATCCATATCAGCAAACAAGAAAATCTTCAAATTGTAAGTACAAAAGTCTGTGTTACTGAGGGTTATGTGGCAAATTACAGTATAAAACTGTGACTAACAACACCCGTGAAAATGACGAAAACCTAGCAGACTAAGATTCCATAGTTGATTTTCAAACTACTTGCCACCAGGAATTCCGATCTTCTGCAGTCATTGCATTTTTAAGTTTAGACTTCAATGCAAACTTGCTTTCACGTATGTATGTAACCAATCGAAGGCTGGCAATCAACATTATTGTATATTGCACTTCATATGCTTCAACCTATTATTGTAGAGCATATGACAGTCGGGTTATCACA
The DNA here is from genome assembly GCA_014338405.1 of Paragonimus skrjabini miyazakii. NCBI lineage: Eukaryota > Metazoa > Platyhelminthes > Trematoda > Plagiorchiida > Troglotrematidae > Paragonimus > Paragonimus skrjabini miyazakii. Next base: position 61,381 of record JTDE01003987.1, read on the forward strand.
AAATTCCATCATGTGGATGTCTCGACTCTTCACTCCCGTTAATCTTTTCATGGTTTTCCTCGTCTTAGTTGTTATGTAAATTGATAGTGATTCTACCACACACATACACCATTCTGTTTTGTATTAAAGTTGCATCTGGAGTGGTAAACATACTGCCCAGAACACAAAAAGAGACACCTTTTGTTCTGTCCACAGTTACAAATATACAGTTGGTCATGCATCGACAAGATTCCCTCAGATAAAAAAACGACAGCTGTACGGAACATTGGGACCATTAATCCAGCATGATGATCTTATTTCGTCCGTGTAAAGTTATAGGATGACGCTAACAAAAGTAAAGTGAATCAACAAAGTGCCACTAACTCTTGTCATAATGTACGAACTAATGGCAGGATTATCTGCTATATATTCATCAGAGCAGAAAGAATACATATTGCGATATGTTAACATTTCATTCATGCCATTCAAAGTTGACCATTTAGCCAACGACATAAAGCACAAATTAAAGTCTGCTTTAGCTAGAACTTACGCGGCTGCGCAGTTGCGCTTATTTCAAACTACCAGAGGACCAGTTCTCCGCAATGGCGAATGTAGCTTGCCAAACTCTTCTGTCTCCCATGTTGCTCACCAGTTCACTTGCAGTTGCAGTGACGTTTAAATAGACAGAACAGATCGACAACTATCTCAGCGAGTCGCCGAACACATGCCGAAATGGTTGAAACAATAAATGACGCACCAGCCTCAACTTGGTGCAGTGACGGCTAGAAATTTAACGCCATCGAGTGCTAAACATCTCATGACGGCAGGTCACAAAGTTGACCCATTAACGTCCTTCAAGATGCTGTTGCGCAATCGAAACCTAAAGTTATTAACTTTCTGTGAAGCGATGCTCATCCGAACTTACCAGCCGACTTTATGTGCACAAAAGTGGTTGAGGCAACCTACTGAGTTGCCATGGTCGTGATTACATAATACTTAATGTGCTTGCAAGCGTGTCTAATCCCTGTCTGTCCTTATATGTATGATGTATATAACCGGCATGCTTTACGTTTGTGACTGATGAGAGTGAATGAAATGTTAAGTTATCGCAATATGTGTCTTCTTTCTGCCCTGATGAAGTCCTTAAGGGGAACTCATTGTTTCATACTATATATTCCACGAATGAAAGCTTATGAAAATGTTTGTAGATAGTTGAAAAAAACTAACTTGTTCTTTTTGCCCGGAGTACAAACCAAGAAGAATTGCATGCATGAGAACGAACAGCATGATTAGAACACCGTACTGCGGAATAGACAAAAACCAGGGAAAGAATCTATGTAGTTTTCGGCCAATCAAATGCTCAATATTACTTTATTAGTATACTCTCCCGAGTAGTTCTAGAAAATGTATATCTGCAAGATACGATTTGAAAACTAATGGCAACGTGCTCTGACAGTGGGTTTGGAATAGGTTCGGTCACTTTAGTACATGATGTGTTCATCGAGTAACAGCAGATTATTTCATAGTGAACAAAACCAAAATTTGCTTACAGTCCTTTCTTTCAAGTAAGCCTTTCAGCTGGTCCACTTCGTAAGAATATACTAAACTCGACCTTCGCTCTTGATGAGGCTCATCAGTAATGTACGTTCGGACCAGAATTTGCACCCGAGCCCACGTGGTTTTGAGGCCAGCATTCTATCCACAATGCAACTAAATTCTCACTAGACTTGGCCGACTAGCCGTAACTAAACGCTCAATTGCAACCCTATGTGAGTCGTGTTCAGATTGCTTAATCGTCTCGATTAGAGAACAGTGAGTGTCCTGTTAACTCTGATTCATAACCCCGCGATCAGAAAGTTCTCAGTTTGGGGTCAAGATCGCGGGGTTATCTATTGAAACTAATAGTACAGTTACTGTGTTTCCAATCGAGGAGACTGGGCAATCTGAAAACTATTCATACGGATTTGCGGTTGAGCGTTTAAAAATGATTGATCGGTCGTGCCTATTGTGAGCATGCTGGCGTTGTAGTTAACAAACTAGTCTCACGAACACGAAGTCCGGAATGCAAATTCCGTCTTGGACAAGGACGTGCACTGTTGATGAGCTCCATCAAGGGCAGAACGTGAATCTAGTGGTTCCTTACGAAGTGTGCCGGCCAAAATAGCTTATTTCACTGCAGGGACTGTTGGAATGAATTAATCAAAATCATCGAAATTAAAATCTAAACTGTCAAATAACCGGAGTGTCAACATAAGTACTGGACTACATTTTGTCCCGTCTTCTGGTGAATCTTAGCGGAACAAAGCAGTGACTGGACAGTTTGTAAAAATTGATTTCGAGGGGATTATTTCGTATTCACTTCGCAAGTCATTTCCGAAAATAAAACAGCCTAAAACACACTTGTAAAGTATGCTGTTAATAGTCAGTAGGTCTTCAGTTATCACACCGAAGTAAATACCAAGTTTATAATCCGACACAATGCTAGAATGTAACTATTCATCATTCTTTCTTCAAATATCAACTAGCTGAAACTCACTTGTTAACTTCTCCTATTTGCCACTTTGAAAGAACTACTCTTTTTCAACCCTGAACTGCTGTTATCATGAATGGCAATTTTGCCCAGCAAGTATTGTTTTGCTCATCGAAACAAGATAAACAACTGATATTGGGTTTGCGCCCTGTATGTTACAACTAACTATGTTGATCAAGGTGAACCACACCATAATGTACGTACTTCAACAATGAATTACACTGTCTGTGTTGTGATACAAAACCTCACAAATCAGGTAAGTACCATTCTACTAACTGGAAAGCTAGTTGTCCCTATCCCAAGTATTGTTTGGCACCACATATTGATTGGGTTACTGTTCAAGACAAGTGTGCGAAAATATCCTAAAAATACCAAAAAATACCCTACTACTACTCATCAGTAATCGGAAAATAGCTCAACCAATTAATGATTTATTTGGTTTCAACTTGTAGAGATATCCTAATCGTATGGTCATCGGTTGCGGTTTAACAGGACACTGTTAGCTCTTGAGGCAATCGGGCAATGTGAGTATTGCTCGCTGACAAATGTGGCTGAGCGTCCACATATGAGGATTCAGCCGTGCCTAACGTGAGGTCAATGGCGCAGTGGTAAACGCGGTTGCCTTATGAAATGTGTGGCCAGAGTTCTATACCACTTTACATATCTGTTTCCATTTTAGGCACAAGATTTTCCATTTCATGCAAAAGCAAATCACTTTGGTGCATTAGGATTTCCATGTTAAAACTTGGACGTGACTGCTAGAACGCGATTGGTCCAACTAACCGGAAGGGACAACCAATCTTAATTAGAGCACTTCAGATTGGCTACTTTGATGGAGGAAGTGGCATGGGTTATGCA
>JTDE01003988.1:0-11086 GCA_014338405.1 Paragonimus skrjabini miyazakii
CATCCCCATAGACTTTCCAGTCGGCCCCTTTCGAAAAGAAGCACTAGACTCGAGTTTCGCTCTCATTAGAGCTCGTCAGTAGTGCATATCATCGCTGTAAAAGCTGTAAAAGCCGACGTCAACTCCATCTCGGATGAGGGTTTCTTCAAAGCCGTTTTAAAGTCAATTGTTGCTTTTTCGGGTTAGTAATCATTCTGGGAAATCTGGAAACGTTTGAATGTTTCCGTTGGTTGTCCCAAACAATATTCTTCCATCTTTCGAATGGTCACATTCAGTCCATTTTCCAACCCTCCCGCTGCGAAGACCGAGAACGATCTTCCCTTATCTCTAATCGCATGTCGAATCCTATCCAACTGACATTCTTCCGTGACTTCCAACCGATAGACCAACATAAATAGTCGACATATTTTCCAGTCAATAAAAATCAGTTGTCTGCAATCCTGTTCATGCTGCTTCTCTTCAGCTGTTTGGATACGGCAATCGTCAGCAGATTTTTTGTTCTGTTCACCTTGCAAACTATATATTTCCTCTCTTCTAACATCCTATTAAAAGCATGATATAGTCCAAAAAGTAACCAAAGCAGCATTTATGACACCGAGTATTCTCAAGTTTGTTCAGATATACAAAATGGTATTCTTAATCAAATGGAAGTGCATGTCAGGAACGAGTATGTCTACCATCCAAGACACCGCTTGCGATATGTTTAAAATAATAGTAGTGAAATATAAAGTTTGCATCCAATTTCTACAGCTGCGTAACTAGCATAGTATTCTGTTCACTGTGGACACTAAGGCCTAAAGGTAATTTATTTTTTAGTCCAGCTTGTCAGAGTCGATACTCGAAGTTTCTGTGCTTCGCAAATCAAACCACTCAGGTCAGTATTTCAAGTTCAACCAGTCGCTTTCACTTGTCATGAAGACACCAACCATCCGACACCTCGTCAAGAGATCTAAATCATGTACCAATTTAGTCCAAAAATATCCAAGATTTTTTTAACTGTAGAAGCGTCATCTGTCAACCAACATCCAAACGCCTCTAAGGAACGTACACCTGAAAAATAATGGTACGCAAGGGGCAAAATCTTCTTGGTGCATTTCACGAATATAAAAGATGGTTCGGCCGAAGAAATTTCCTCCGTTCTCCATATGGATGTCATTCGAACCTTATTTCGACCGAGTAACGAAACAGAACAACTGTTGGTACAACCTAAGAATCTGGTTTCTAAGACGATCACATAGACCGTGTTTGTCACATCAGATGCGATGACGGCAATGCCATTTATATAAAAGAAACAGGCTGGCAGTAGCAAATACTTGTTGTTAAGCACCGGAGACATTAACATTTCCCTCCAGGAAGAGAATACCAACCGCAAACCATCAGGAAAGATTTAACTTTCGCGGTGTACACGCTATCGCAAAATCATAATGCGTGCGTCGACCAACCTCTTATGATTCCTAGGTGCCTCCCCTGCCACGAAAAACAATGGTGTGCATAACCATTTGGCAGTCTCATGCAGTGTGCACACATCTATCGTGATGAAAGAAAACCCCTGTCTGCAGTGTTTTATGCATTGGTAAATTAAATCGGACACAGGTACTTCATACACTGGCATCATTTCCATTTATTGGACAACGGATTTTACCATACTGTTCAGGTTCAAACGCAAGTTGATCTAACCACGGCAAACCCACGTAACCTGTATTTTTTCGTTAATATGATTTCCATTGCGACTTCCCTCAGGAAGGTTACCAAGGTTGGTTCAAAATAAATCATTAAAACTTTCGAATCAAATTGTGTTCTTAATCCATTACTTACCTGCTTTCGAATATCAGAACAAATGGCCTGCGCCATTTCACTTATGGTCCACTCATATATACACTTGGTATGCAAAGAAAACCTAGATTGATATGTCAGGAATGAAGTGGATTGACTCATTTAAGCCATTGTGCGCACGTATTATTTGACCAAATTATAAACAGCGGTGAAATGCTTGTGTCTTAGAAACTAACTGGAAGATTGTTCGCGTGCGAGATCTGTGTTGAGTCGACTAGAAAATCCAGTCTTCCATCCTTGAAAATAAATTCTGCTACAGAATTCTTCTATATAAACAAGGATCGCAGTTGGTTGCGAAACATTTTGTTTCAAACCCTTCTATAAAGAGTATGATTAAAGCAAGAACTATTTGCCTCAAATGCACCCATAACTAACACACGAATGTTGTTAACACAGCTATTTGTTATACTGACAGCATTACATCAGAATCGATTGCATGGTATCCCATAGGACGTGTATTTTATCCCAGCAGTATTCACTTACTGACTGCTCCAGAATTGGGACTGATAGTTGATTTTTTATCAACATTGTGAAAGCTCTTTGGATTAACATGCAAAAACACTGTGGCATGTGCTCATATGTACGTGTCAATGGTTTGACCGAGCAGGTCGACCAAAAATGAGGGGTTTCCTCAATCTACTTAGGTCCTTGAGTTGATCCGAAGACAATTTTATTAAAACTGATAGCCCAGAACAGCCAAGATGATATCATGTCAAGCAAACTAAGAGTGCTTCCGTGTAAAGTTTATAACGGCATCCTTTGAATTAAGGTAAACACCACAGGAATCTATGTACGGTTCTGACAAAAAGGTGGTTTTTGAAACTGAAATGTAAGTTGTCCACACGCCGTCTGTGTGAATGGACGCAACTCAGCTCAAATTACAAGTTTCCATTGACTACGACTACGAGATATCTATACAGTAATCACGGTTTTATGCGCTCGGTTTCCGGTGTAGTAGGCATCACTCGTGACGCAGGTTTCATGTGCAATTAATGTGTAAATATTACCACTCAGTTAACTTTGATAGACACAGCCTACTTCAGATTTCGAGTTTACTGTTGCAAGGATGAAATCATAGGTGAATCGTCGATTTTAGAGTGAGCGCCTAAAAACATTATAACTGATTTTTACGAATTGATTTTTAGGAATAGAAACTAAAACGGAAGGAAACACCACAAATTCATGGTAAGGTTTGTCGTTAGTTTGAGAAATAAGGACTTATTAGAACTGAATTACTAGTAAGTAGTTTAGCAGATTTATGATATTCGGTGAGACACAACTGGGAAATTGTGAAATTGAATTCAGAAGTGAAGCCTTTTAGTCCCAAGATTGTGAGACTTCAAAAATCGGGCATCACATCAATAAAAATAAAACGCATTTTCAGTTTCTTAAAGATAGATGAGAATGTTTATATTCATTTCTCCCCAGAGCCAAAATTAAATGGAGTGCTCTTTTAAAACCTAACTTTTGTTTTCAAAATCCTATGTCATAACTTTGTAAATCAAACTTAATTGATATATAACGTTTGAATCACCAGTGGCATGAAATATGTAGTCCTAACTCGCACAGAGAAGAGGAAGAACAACGACCATCTGCGCTTCAGATCGATTTATGCCCGAATGCCAACATCGCGTGCACCATGCACTCGACTACAGGTTAAGCCAGAGCGATAATAATACACATCGCTCTAAGCCAATCAGGATCAAGGTCAACGCATGTACGATCGATAAACTATTTGCCCATGTGATGACTGATATGGCTTCCAATATCTTCTTCCTAATATTATGAGTATCATAGGACTTCTTCTTACGAACCATATGAAGTGATCGTGTGAAGTGTCCACTTCTACAGAGGTATTTTATTTCAGGTAGCCAACAGCAGTTTAGGGGTAACTGCATCTAGTGTATGTGGTTGTATGGGTTGTGTCTGTACGACGACCCCGGGAACATCGTTTAACGACCAATATGAAAGACCACTGAGAATTATTTCTTCACGTTCAGGTTGTACGTATCTTCTGTAAAGCTGGTTACGTCTGATCCACCGTTCACTTTCAACCACTAGTTTAAAACCAACCAGCTCCCGTCCACCCAAAAGGGTTCCAGTAGTCAACGCTGGACGTTGGCTGCTGAAAATCTTTGCGTAAACAATGTATTCAACGTTGAATTTTCTACCAGGCTGATGGGTTTGTATCTTCGGTAGTGCCTGAGAATCGTTCCCAAAATGTGGCCTAGGCAGTACAATATCATATTTTGTCCGTTTTTTGCATTCAAGTAAATACTAGTGAGGTGAAACATTAGGCGAGACATTTTAATTTTGGGTTATTCTATCAGTAAACAACAACAGATCCACAACATCATCGAGATGGCGCTGTCCAGGGTATTTGAAGATGTGTCGATTCACAGTCTTCCCAAATCTCTCAACTTGGCTATTTGAATGAGGGTGATAAAGTGCAGTACTCAGATGCACAAAAAAATTGTTGAGTAACGGTTTGAGAACTCGCTGTAGTTAAGCTGGGTAACATTATATATAAAAATGTTTTATCAGTAATGTACATCTTGAGTTTACATGTATGAACAGATGTACAGAATTGCCAGTGGTCGACAAGGACTGTGAATGTAACAGAAGCGTTAATCAATAGACAATGGAACAAAACTAACGTAGCTTGCGAATGTAGCAGCCAAGTGAGAAGAATACGAGCAAGGAAACACACAAAAAAGCAGATTGGACAGGAGAATGAGAAGTACAAACTGTTCCAGACGCTACATAGGCTAATTCAAGTGATCAGAATGTACTTCAACACACTCAAGCTGCTCCTGATGATTTAGGAGAGTACATTAAGTAACGCATATTCGAGTTTTTATTAATTAGTGAGCAGCCGTGGACTTCGTTAATTTCAAGCTGAACATTACACACAATTGAGCGCAGCTGTCGCATTCAAATATGTATTCTAGTCTGCCCCATTTGAAAACAAACACTAGCCTGGAGTTTCGCTCTCATTGTCGCCTAGCAAGTTTAATGAGGTTGGATAATTCGACCTGTCTGGGAAGTCCAAATCGCAGAGTTATCGACTATAGTTAACAGATAGTCAATGTATCTGCTATCGAGATGATCGGGTGACATGATCAATACTCACAATTGAAAGTGGTTGAGCGTTCACATATGATAATTCGGCTGTGCCTAATGTGAGGTCAATGACGCAGTGGTAAGCAGGGTTGCCTCATGAAGGCATGATGGCAGTACTAATCCCGACCGTGACAATCATATGCCCTACTGCTGACGAGCTCTAATGAGGATGAGACTCGAGTCGAGCGCTTCTTTTAGAAAGGGGACCACTGGAATATGTAAGCGCGTGCGACAGCTGTAATCGATTGGAATTCTCATAAAGTTTATTCAAATGGTCAGATTAACGGGACTATCTTCCAAGTCCAAAAACGTCAGAGAAGACAATCGAAAGGATTGAAATTTATGACACCGTTTGAAAAAATTACAACTAAAACACACCCCCACTTCGAATGGGAAGTAACTGCATACACATGTTATCCAGCAGAAGTGTTCAAAATAGAGAAACCAAAACACAAATCAGCAAATAGCTACCAGTCAACGGGAAATGAGCTCACTGAAACAGTGTAGAGTGTAGCAAAAATACCAAGAAAGAAAGTTCTCATAGGTATACAATGATAGTTACAAGAAACAGGAAAACAAACGTCTTATGTGTAGTCATGGTACAAAATGCATCATGATTGTTTACTGCACGCTGCAAAAACAAATAAAGACAAATCTGGGATCAGTTTTCTACAAACAAACCAAACGTAACTTAATGAGCTCATCGCTTTGCATCATACTGAACATAATTCGACAAGCGTACCAGATGAACGTCAGCAAATCCAACAATCACTGTGGCTGATACATATTAATTATATCGTCCATGTAAGTAGCGGCGAATGACAATCCAGAAAGCATCCCATCCACTATTAGTTGGAATACCGCTGGAGCACAATTTATCCCACATGGTAGTCGACTATGTAGCGATAGAACCCATAATGGATATTTATTGTTAACGATTACTTTGATTCATCGTCAACTTGGACCTGTAGATAGGCTTCAGGTAAATCAATTTTCGAAAATAATGACTAAAATGGCCTCCAACAATTGTTTATAGTTGTTCTCCGGCATGTTCATTGGTATTTCAGACATTAGTTGGTTATATGACACGTTTATATGATGCAACAACCCGCATTTAGAAATCTGATCATTCAGCAATGGTCCAGTCTTGAATGGTTGAATGTGTTAACTGCTACGTTTGAAACTGATCAACTTTTTAGTGCATATTCGACAACATGTGCAACCGTGTTGATATGACGAAGAAGTAGAGATCTTCCGAATTCTGAAATCACAACAGAACTACACATCCGTCAAGAGTGCATCGTCGAGAAAACTGATAGAGATTGGGCATACTGCTGACGTCAAACGAGAATTCTCGATCGGTTTCAGAAATTTCCTATCAGAGCAGAAGTAAGGATGTGATAAGCAGTTGTTTTGTTCTTTCTCTAGCCAATTTATTTGTATAAGATTTATCAGGACGTGTCATGAGAAAAACTGCAAAACCTAGAAGTAACTGTTAACGATTAGCACTAAGGACAACTAATAAATTCCATACAATTGGTTAAATCTCGACCGGACGTTGACTGTACCACGGCGTCCGATCAGCGTCAAATGTTTAGGCGTGGTTACAGTGGATCTGATTGATCAGTGGCCTAGAAAGCAGTAAGGACTGAGTAAAGTTCATTTTAGCGTACAGGGTATAGGTACATAATTTGTTCACAAACGATTCCGTGGTCGACAGGCTGCGCTTACGAACCGTTTTAGTTAAAATAGAGATGTCAACATTTCGATTTGCCCTTAACTGTCGCCAACGTAAAACCAGCAAATTCTACACAAACTGCACATAGCAACAACAATTGAACGAACCAACCACATAAATCTGGCCTTTCGCGCGCTAATAGGGCCATCCATTTTCTGTCAACGGGACTGAGTGTGATAGCGCCTTCTGTGCACAAAAAACTGGTCGTTGTTGTCGTATTAGGATGGCGTCACTACTCACTAGCAATTTAGGGTTGCGATTATGTAACAGTATCATGAACGATTTGACAAGGTCGACTAAGTGACCGGCTGCTAAGATGTGTTTGGCATTTGATGAGGCCGGGGTCTTCGGGCCTGTTACAGTCAGCAGGTCGATTTTTGAGATTGAAGTTGATAATCACTTAGGAATACGCTCCGTCATGCCTATGTAGATAATGTAACTGCGATTGTGCTGGTATATTATGTGTGAGTGTGTACCACCGCCATGGAAAACTAAATCCTTGGTGCTTAACAGAATGCGCAGTTGAGTAGCTGCGTAGGTACGTTGCGAAGCCAGCATCAATTTGTGGCTACGGTGAACAGGAATTGATTTGAGTGACTCTTCATCCAGTACGTTACAATAATGCATAATGTATCCATAACTACCGGCAGATAAATGATTATATTCCCATAACAGGCTCGGACAAAGCAGCAAGCATATTGATTGTAGGCAGGAAAGATTGTACTGATAAAGTGTGTCACATTCTCTTGGACAAACATTCGATTAAAGGCAATTCTGCCACATTCACTTGTGTAACAGAATCAGATAATACATTCCATTTTCTAGAGGCAAGTGTGAAAAGGCAACGAGATGGAACGATACGGCGTTCAGTTCATTGCAAGACAAAGTGGACTGGGCATTACAAACATTTTGATACTTTTGTGCCTCTCAAACAGTAAAGTAACCTTGCTCGATGTCTTACCAGCAGAGCCATAAAAACCGGTCCACAAGGATAATGGAATAAGAATAGAAAATAACCGTTGATTTGCTGAGAGAAAATGACTGTCCCAACCGTTTTATAACCCGGAACATGATAGTTACCAAGTACGTGACCCGGTTGCTACAGTAGAAAAGAGGGCTATCTGCCGTTTAAGGATAATAACGTGATAGAAAAACTGAAACGTCGACTATATCATACCCTCAGACGTACCTTCCCAGCGGCAACCTTACGGAGCTGGTTCGCCCCTCCGTACCTGATCACTTCGAGTCTGAATCACAAATTTCCTGTCTCCGATCAATTCATGCCTGCGTATTCCCTCTCCTGCTGTTGTACAGCGGAATATGTAGGTCAGACAACTAGGCGTCTGTCCAGATGAATCAAAGATTGTCATTCCGCCTGGCTCGGGACCACTTTGACCAGCTCATTAGTCGTACATGTCAATACGGACCAATGCGTTGACCCGAAGCATGCCTTTCACATGGTTTACAATATTTCGACCCATCACCCCAATCAGACAGCACATGCTAGCCACCGCGGAATCGATCGATACTCGATTAAGCAATCCAGTTCTTTGTCCTCCAAAGAAGTTCGCACAAACTCTGCCGTTACTGTGGCCATATGTGATATCACTGACGTCAACCTCGACTTCTGTGACCCAACTCTAAGTGATTCTCCAAACCACTAATTACAAACACCAGTGATTCGTTATTTGAGTGGTTTAACCCATCCGTTGGGAAGTTTTACCCTATTAAAAGGATCAATGGTAGTCTTCTAGATATTGGCTCATTTTTGTTGAACATAGATAATTATTATCTGATAAATAATTGAGAAGAAGCGCGTAGCAAACAAGCTTGTTTTCAGTGTTTCATCATCAGGCCAAATACAACACGTTTATATGGGTTCGACAGGGGAAGTACATCAATAGGGTGAGGGATGGTAGGCATTAATGGCAAGTTGGTCGGACTCATCAAGTGGTTTTGGCAAATCGGTGCTCCTACGTACAGATCAATCCGAGTTACTGATACACGGCCACGGGAGGTTCAATGCTTTGACCAGACGCTTTTGTGAACATAACGGGGGTGAGTGTAATTGAATTGCGATGGCTTCTGCGATGGTTAATAAACGACCTTTGATCCACTTTGATTGCACTCCGCAGACTCGATAGATCGGTTCGAACGAATCGGCCAGGTTAATCACATGGTTCGATTCGGCCAAGTGTGCAACGACCGCCGATGAGCAGGTCTTCATCGATCCTCTAGCTAGCCACGTCGGACGATGCACCCGCATGCGTTCAGACAGTCGCCTTGTTGTGTGGCCTATGTAGCTTGTTCCACAGGGACAAACAAAACGGTAAACACAAAGAGAGGCAGCATGTACAGGCGGTATATCTTTTAGCTGGGGACGCAAAACCGGTGTGGAGTTAAATCGTATACGTAATTGAGCTGCGAAATAGGTTTTGTTGAGTGCCACGTTGTCTCCTAGTTATATTCTCAGCGTTGCTGTCGCCTTTGAAAGGCAACGCATAATAGACAGATTTTTTGTCTACGGTTTGCGGTACATCTATCCTTGTGCTAACTGTCATCTGTTTAGCTATAAACTGTTCCGGATAACCGTTTTCAAGGAGTGTGTTAAATATAAACTGCTTTTCTTCTTCTACGGTGTCATGTGAGCACATTTTCACAGTAAGCACCGGACTAACTTCTTCTTTTGTCTCAAAGGTAAAAAACTACTGAAGTTAGTATACTGTCCTGACCAGATTGCTTTGCGATGTACTTTACGTTGTAATGTGCCATCCTCACGGCGTGACATGAACACGTCTAGAAATGCTATACCTACTGGTGACTCGGGTTCCATAGTGAAGCGGATATTTTTGCGGGCACAGTTGAAGTGCACCAGTGTTTTATTTAGTCATTGTGAGTCATCTGCCATGCAGATAAAGATAAAGAAGATAAGGATAAAGAATTATCGAAAAGAAATAAGAAGACTTCGCGCCCTTTAATGGCAGAATCAACTGAGACCGAACGGTTCAACTTGTATGTGCTTACAATGGATGTCTGTGTTTGTTTTATGTGAGCGTGCTACAGTCAATGTGATTAAGATATCCGACACCGAACTCTGTCGAAATTTGACAGTTCCCCAGAGCTCACACCTTAGGTAATTACAGAGAAATGCCAAAGGATTGATGATGTGCAACCTGACTCCGAGTTGATAACAAAGGCTCAGCGGTCAACAAAGTTAACCGACTACTGTTGATATCGAGTACATGAGGATCACATGTCACTTTCCCCAGTCCTCTTCCTAACCGCCAGCCATAGCTTCTACCGACTGCATGCTAGAAATATGAGAGTCATATTTTGTAAAAGATTGTGCGTATGTATACCGAACTTGCAATCGGTTTGTTCGAAAGGGGCACAAACAAGCGTATTGTTGCCATAATAGGCTGGAAGGTCCTCGATCAAATGAATCTTGTTCCAAACACTTGGTAGGTCATACGGAAACCTTTGATACATTTGGTATTGTCCTCACTGCAACAGCTACAACACACGTTGCACCTGGACGTAAATTTACGTTCATTGTTGTTAACTGTGTTCCTTTGATATTCCACTTGGACTCTGGTTCAGACATTAAGATTATCACACGCTGTTCATGATAAGTATTAGGATGTCCAGAATTTCAGCCTACTGGCAATCTAGACTATAATGTTTCTGGTGGTCAAATAGTTATCGCAGAAACCGAAAATTATGTGCGATTTTCGTGGCCGCAAATTTTCCGCACTGGCATACGTCATAAACGATTGCTGATATAGTCAAGCTGGTATTCAGTGGATTGAAAATTGAAACTTTGGGATAGCCCCGTTAACAAATTCCGTACTTCGACTGTTAGCGACATTAGAACTGTATCGTCTGGAGTGAGAGAAAAATGTGGTAACCTAGGACATTCTATGATTACCCCTCAAATCATCGCCCAGCTACAAGCAGAACATACCACGGTTTCTCTGACAGTCTCGAATTTTGCACTACAGCAATAGTGAGCTTATATCTAGAACAGGACACATAGCTGTTTTCCGGCTCGAACGACCAGCACCATATGCTGCCACTGAGCAAGTCTGTAAAGAACTAGATTGCCTAGAATCGTCAGGTCTCGTTAGTCTCATTAACTATTCAGAGTGGGCTGCATCAGTAGTCGTTGTGAAAAAGTTGAACGGATCACTCCGTATCAACGTGGATATTTCCACGGGTTTAAAAGACGCACTAGAAACTCATCAGCATCCTCTCCTGGTTTCTGAGGACCTCTTCACAAAACACATAGGTGGACGCATATTTTCGAAAATTGATTTACCTGAAGCCTATCTACAGGTCCAAGTTGACGATGAATCAAAGTAATCGTTAACAATAAATATCCATTATGGGTTC
>JTDE01003988.1:21872-65837 GCA_014338405.1 Paragonimus skrjabini miyazakii
AAGTGCGACAAAGAAAGCATTTTTATAATCAATCTTGAAATCACTATTGCTGTGAATGTTTAACTAATTCAGTCAGCAAAAGGATAGATGAATACACGTTAGTGTGTTTTAGTGGTCAGTGTTGATACTCATAAAAGACGTTCTTGGCAGATGGTTTGGATCGTATTCATTTGGACAGTGTTGACATGCACTGTACAAAAAATCCATACTGTACTTCCTTCAAAGAGGTACGTAGCATGGTGTTGTTGCCAATTTATCTATCCGTTTGCTAAGCAGGTCCGAAGGCATCAGTTCTGTAATTAACTAATGTTATTTACAAGATAACTATCAAGATACAAAACCACAAATTTGTCGTTTATAGCTGTTGACAATTTCATTTTCACTCTTTATTATCAAAAAAAATAATTTGGAAAAGGAACCACATTTGGTTCCTCTTACACAATTCCACCTTGAAGAGTGCCAAAAATGTATGTAAACATTAATTCTATAAATATGAACCAACCTACTAGCTGTTCTTTAGAAATCTGTATTTTATTTGTTTACTACCAGGTTTGGAGAACAGACTCACTACTACACCCATCAAAATTGTACTTAAACGATAAGTAGTTAGTAAGATAATAGATAAAACGTCTGATGAACAAAACTTTCACACTGATCTATCAGTAGCGGAAAGGCAACAAGTTATCCGATTAGCGTGCGATAACAGCTCATTTACCAACAAAGTGAAATCAACACTTGAAGTGAAAGTCTTGACAACAACAGCATAACTTGGTATTATTAAGAATGTCCTCCTTAGGTCACGCTTGCATGAAACGTGTATCAAATTCAGCTATGTTAAGAGTTTCCAAAATACCACGTTTCTGAAGTTGATGATGATACACAGATGAATATGTTAGGAACATAGTTTTATTTCATAGAATCGAAATTATCGAAAACCCAGGTTACAGTCCGTCAACACCACAACCACCGGTTGAAAGGAATTGCCTTGGAAGAGAAGATATTGACGACACAAATGCTAATGCGTGTACAAAGTTTGTCTGATGCACCTGTTCTTTTATGACTGCCATGTCATCCTAAATAAGTGCTTGATCATTAATATCTAACTCGGCTGATTGACTTGCTTACCATCCCTTCACTGTTGAGCAGTTTACTGCTCACCTCTCTCTCGATGCCTTTGTCAATGTCGAGCCATAGTCGACCAGTTGAAAGATATACAACAAAAATAAGGCACACAATTGTGTATTCTTTGTAACAGGCAGCTACTAAAAGCATTCACCAGTTAACTACCACTACCGTAAATTATTAATCAACTTGACAGAATACACTCATTTATCAAGAAGTGAACCAATCATATGCTCATGTAGCACGCGACTTGCATTGTTAGATTCACACAATGGTTGGCAGTAGTTGAAATGCCAATGCAATAGTGCATAAAAACAACCGTCCCCAAGTCATATTGTTTTGAGCTCCTATCCGTCCACGCCTCAAGTCGACCGTAGGGTGCAGCAGGAACGGTTAATATGTCAAGTAGGACAACTCAGTCCATCTCGGCTTGGAGTTGAGCAAAGCCTAAGATCCGATAACCAATGTGCCAACTCCCATTGTATTCAAATTACCGTTTGTTGGTGGAGGATTCTGTCTCAAAATTTCAATTTATTCAAGGTCAGGTCGCTGTGTAGAATGAGACGAGCTTCCTTCCCTTATTAGTAACACGAAAGAGTTGTGAAAAGAGTGGATTGTCATTGTCATCCACCAACGTGATAAATTAGCAGCTAGTGTTTTTCTAAGACTACCGTCAGTGCGATGTTGCGATATGTTAATATTTCGTTCACTGTCATCTGTCGCGAACGTAAAACATACAAGTTACATATGACAGACAAATACAGACAGACAGGGTATAAACACCAAATATTATGTCATTAACACGATAGCAACCCGATGGGTTACTTCAATCGCTTTTGTGTACATAGCGGCGGCTAGTGAGTTCTGATCAAAATAACTTTACCAAGGATCAACAGCCTTCAGTTTCGAATGAATAACAATATTTCACCTGAAATGTTAGCATATTGCAAGATGTCTTCTTTCCACATTTTTGTAGCTGTTAAAAGGAAACCAGTGGTTGAGGCCGTTATGACGGAAATTAGTGGAATACTGTTAAAACATAAGAAAGGTTTATTCAAATTAACTCAATCTTAGTCCTTATACGATAGCTTGTATAACAGGAACAACCGTAGAAATGTTTGCAACAGAGTCCCAAAGTACCCTTATACAAGTGATAGTCCCTATCGGTTTGTGGACTATACGGAGTTCTCAGTACCCCCAGTAATACTGGTTCGTTCGTACTAAATCTCATGGCCGGTAGATATGCAACAGCAGTACAGACCTTATCAAGTCAGTGAACAGAAGTCGTTAATTAAAAATTCAGTGGACCTCAGAAAACCCAATGCACTCAGTTCCCTGGAAGTCTAATGGAAACGAGCCATCTAACAAGGCTACCGCCGTCGACTTGACTTCTAACTAATTCGATTTCAGCAGCTTGTCAGTAACAAACTCAACTAGGACCTAGTCCAGCCTATGGATAAAAACTCCAAGACCGGTAAAAGTTGAAGAACATATTTTTCAATTCTTTAAACCCCAAACGTTGCTGGTAGGTAGAATGTCTGTAAGAGCATATACATGACAACAGAATGTCATTTCGGTTCACTTCACGTAAGACATGTATTTGTTGTCGGTGTATACTTGTTGACCTGTCAACCGTGTGTTCCCCATGGAAAATGGTGTGTTATTTTAATGAACACATAGACGGAGTCAATATCAAATAAGTTGTCACGGTGTCATTAAAACCAAGACTGTCTTGTTGGTAGCCATGTAGGCAACTTCCAGATGAATAGTTCGTGTCGACTAAAGTTGTTGTGGCAGATGACGTTGAATGGATGAAGACGTGTAATGGTTTGCTAATGGCTGATCGAATAGTACCCGAGGGAATAAATGAGGGGGCGCTAAGCAAATCTTCCAGTGTATGTGAACTGTGCAGTTGGCTAGAAACACACCACAATTGTGGGTCCTTGTCCTCCACGTCATACATCAAACTGGTCAGAACTGTATTTGATCGAGGGTACGAATGGACATCCAACGATGCGGTTGTATTCGCTGGCTGTTTTCCGAAACCAACTGAATCCTGTATTACTAACGAACCATATTCAGAAACAGCCAGAGGTCGTAACAATGCTACAGAATGAACGCAGCTATCCAGTTGATCTGAGGCAGACTTCAAAGTCCACGGTTGCTGGGACTCAGAAGTGGTCAAATGTGGAACAACATCCGAAGAAAACCGGGCTAGTTTGCCATCTGGAAAATCTTCACCCAACTCTAACCACTTTGGTGTGAGAGAAGAGCCACTCGGAGAATTGTTCACGGGATTGAGGGAACCACTCAGTCCGTCCCGTGCACGCTTTCTAGATTGATATTTGTAGTCAGGAAATTCCAGAGAATGTAGGTGCTGTAACTGGACTGCTTGCTTTGCGAACTGGTCACGTATGTCCCTGTCCATTTGACGCCATATCAGCCCCACGCGCTGACTGATGTGAACATTGTGAGCTTCCGGAAACCAGCGCAAAGTCACACGGCGAATGTATTGAGCAAAAATCTGCAGAGGGACAAAACTGAGCAGGAAAACTTGTTAGATGTCATCGAAAGTCATACTTTGAAGTAACATCTATTTGCTACAGGTCAAGTGTGATAGCAGTCTAGTGCTGGAACTATTGTGTGAAGTCCATGATTTGTACGGTAAAAGTAGGAGTTGTAACCGTGTCCTATGAGGCGTACAAAGTCCAGGATGAGCACAATGTTGACGGATATTATACAATAGGCCCTGAAAAGAACAACAACCCATTCGTTAGATTTAAATTAGCCAACTGTGGACAGAACAAATGTTTAATCAAATGCGAAATGATGCGATTAGTGGCTAGGGTGACTGTAGTTAATGATCACATATCCGTTAGTCCACTATCATGCTATTCACTAGGCTTTGCGGAAGTCACCTCCGTTTTTCTGAAAATAAACCAGTGGGCGTCACACGATGACCGAAATTTCGGACGGACGTGACTGACGCCGTCTTTCACGCCAAAGTCCATCAAGAATTTAGGTCATAGTGTGACGACAGCGTGAGGGTGGGGTAGTCATGGTAGACCCTCGCTCCAGATTTGACCTCAAAACTGCACACAGTTATCGAAACGTACAATGACCCTGTGTTCGGGCGGGTTCGACTGTCGCCTTGACATAGGAGAACTAGTCAATCGCGTTCACCCGAAATCCGGTGAGGGCTATCAAAACGCACAACTAAACAGGTCTTAGCTGCCGGAGTGAGAACAAAACAATGTACAAACTGGAGTGATAATTATGGTTAGCGTTTGACCCAAGTGAACAGGCACTGTTACGCTCAAATATTTTGTTGGAAAAGCAATCGTGCGCCATTAAAACAAAATAAAAATCTGCGGCAAAGACAATGACAATGAGGAATGAACAATTTTCTCACTGGTTAAGAATAGAAAATGGTCATCCGAAACAATTGTTCAGTATGGATACTGCACACAAATAAGAACCATGACGCCACATATGGTATCAAATAAACCAGTGTATTTCTCCACCGTTTAAAGACCAACGTAAAGCTGGAAGCATCATGAAGACATCATGCATGACTTTGACATCCACCTCTGTAATGCCGTCACACCAGGCTGTAATTCGTCATGTGTACAGCTCTTCCTTATTCAGATGGAACAACCCACACAAGCATCTCAAAATGTCGTTCACGTGACGGCATCCGAGAACATAGCACAAGATGAGTAAATTGCTGAGAGAAGAAAACATGCGCATCTGGCTCGGACAACTCATCCTATCAACGTATCCGATACACTCGACCAGAAATACTGAGTTGTTGGGATTCACCTTAGGTAGGTCAAAGATCGTTTCCTAATTGTCGTTGAAGTGATCATCATCTGCATGCTGTCACCTCGTTATGGGCGCAAAAAATATTCGTGATAAAATTAAGGCCGCTCTGGCTATCAGCTGATAATTTGAATGTGCATGGCAGTTCATCCTTTTCTTATCTTTCGCCCGCCACCATTCCTCAAAGTTCGAGATAACTTCATCAGTGTACCATTTACTTTGGTGAACATATCAACTGAGTCACTCCTTGATTTGTTGCATGGCGGACTGGTTGAGCACGATGAACATCGCTCAACCACTACGGTGGTTGCCTCGTACGGTTCACTACCTATACTCTTCACCTGGCTTATTAGTTGGCACAACATGCCAAATGGACACCATCAAATAAACACAGTCATGTAAGCCAGGGAAATAAGCATGCGGAGGCATTGCTGCCACTTCTCGCTGTAGGTTGACTGAACAAAACTCGTATACCACAATTAATTCGTTAGTGCTTTCGCATGGGCCATGGACAAACAGAAGTCAACCTGGCCTCCACCCAAGACGACAGATGAACAAGTGAGAAACAGTCAGAGTAGCGCCAGCCCTCAGGTGATGAGTTGAAGTCACTTCTCGACCAGCTCACTTTGGTCACCGTATGTATATTCGCTAGACTTCGTGACTCAAAACCACACACGAATGTGCGACTCCTCAACTCAATAGCATGGCCTACTGAGATAACCGGGCTAGTGACCAGGCATAACGTGACGTAACATAGCGGTTACGGAAATCACGAGGAAGTCAACGATGCTACCCAATAAATTATGATGTAACATGGGAAGATCATACACCCAGGGTATAAACTCATGAAATCACTCAATGCTTTACGAAATAAGTTGCCACAACAATTCACAGTTTCTATGTCATTACAGTCCATAACAGTAAAACATTAGCTAACACCTGTTTAGTCCAAAGGTCGAAGTTAAAAAATGTCCGTAACAAACCTACAAGACCATCCAGCGCTGAGTGTACAGTGAAGCGGTCTACCAACCTTGGTTTACTAGACTATTATGACAGAAATCGTCGAGTTCCGTATACAAACCTACGTATCAGTTGTTCATGTGCGGAACATGAGTGACATCAAAATATAACGGTCCGAGAAACCTGATCTTCAAGGAAATCAGTCACCTCACCGAAAGACTATATTGTGGTGAACGCATCATTGCAGATGAAGTGTACATCCATTCCAGAAAAGGACCCTTGTTTGTCGTTTACGTGCATTGTACCGTAGTCTTTTTCACACATTACTTGGCAGCTTGCCAAATGGATAATGGCCTGCAGTTCATTATGGTGTCGCAATGGTAATGACAGCTCAAAAAGTTGGGTCATTTTTGAAATGCTGTTAAAAACGGGTTGTTAAATGAATCCCAGTTGGTCATGCTCCCTTATGCACATGTTCCTACAACATTTCATAGGCCTGCTTTGCCCTGATAAATCCGTACACATCGCATCGCTTCTAATATCGCTGCCGACCTCATAATAAACCGTCCTGGAGCCGTTATAGTTAAGTACAACATCACCACGCTAACTGACCAGCAGCAGGCTGTGCAGTAAGTAGTTTTAGGGGAGTACGCATTTCACACACGTGTTTTCACACTGTTATCACTCCGGAGGTATGGTGAACATAAACAGGTCATATGCGGAATAGACAAACGAAGAACTCAGTGCACTCAGCGAACATTGACCCATAACCTTTCAAAAAACCTTAGCCTAAGTCAACGAATTTCAACAGAGAGCATTAATTCCTCCCATCACTCGTTAGTGAACAACGAACATCAATCAAAGAAACGTAAATGTAGCTAATGGATCGGAGTGTGGGTGTATTGGGGAAGACTGGCTCCGTGTAGCGCCAACTGCACATCGCTTAACCTCTTTGATTAAAGCGAGTTAAAGCTGTATAATGAATAATTTAGTCTAAACATCAGAGGAGGTAAATTATGTTTTCTAACTAGAGTGAAACTAAAATTTATCGCATTTGTTCAGAAGGACGGGACAGTCAGTTGATCGTCTACCGCCGTGCTTTAAAGCCCCATCGATGAATTGTATTAAACTATTCCCCGGTTACCAATAGCGTGTTTGCATTGTGAACCAAATTAGTATAGTCTGTGGCGTGTAATACCTCAGATACTTTGACAACATTTCTGAAATACTTACAGATACCTACAATCGACATTGGTTAGAAATAAAAATGCCTGTTAAGTAACATTCCACACACGTTCCAAACGCCAGCAACTAATCATAACAAATGGCGTGCATCAACTCTGGTGCACACCAGTGCATAGTAGTGATCTCTTAAATTCAACCCGATCGACAGTATACCCGGCAAACTGACGTCGATTGAGGACGGGACTGAGTTAATATCAAAATCCAGCAGCCGGCATGAAAACTGTACGGATTATAATTCTGTGGCTTGTTTGTTTATGTGAGTGATTTTCCTTTCCTACAATTTCTCGTTTTAAAGAGTTTCACTTCATCCGTACAAAAATGTTGGCATGTGTCTGATTTCAACGAAAAGTACCGGCTGTAGTAAATTAGTGTTCGTATGAAATACTACTGGCTTATGAATATATTTTACCACAAAAGCCTTTGACGTAAATTGGTAGATTACATGATAATGTTTCTCTGCGCAATAAACCATGTTGAATGACTGACAGAAGCATATGAGACGTGCAGTTTATAATGACGATTGAACATAGAATTTTGAGTAGTTAATATGCTGACAGGTACAACGTCGGGTGGATTGTACTGTATTATTTCGATTGTCCAATTAAATTGTAGCTGCGTGATGCAACAACTACACTGTTCAAATCTGTCTGAACTGCATTTTGATGTCTCCTTGCTGACCAAATTTGACATTGATCAGTCAAAACGAAATGTTTGTATCCACCACCGACTTGCTTAAACTTCCGGATTTAACCAGATGTTTGAATAGCGATTTCAAAATGGTACCCAATTTTCAATAGATGCCTTCTATGCTTCAGATGTATAGACCAAGTTGAGCTTCATAAACAGCCCACCTCATGAAAAGTCGTCCTGGAAAATTCACTTTTAGTTAAGTCGTCTCTACTGCCTTTTGCTACGATAATGACTAACTGAAGTAATCAAACATGTGGTAGAACTTTTGAATACCTCATACACAACAGAGCAAAAAACATCTACTCTTATACGGTATTGCTCAGTAAAACCCACAGAATTTGGACGAGCTGGTGATGCGCCACATTTTGTTGCTCCTCTTTGTTCGTTTCGCTTTTTCTACCGGACTTTCTTTTTTTAACGTAAATTATCAATGGAACGGTGGAAAGTTTGCTAACGGCAGGCTACTATCCACCTTCTTGATATATGACGACAACGTTGTGGCTAATCACTGACAAACCACCGCTGCTTTCAACGTCACACCGCGAAAATCATCCCAGATATGTTCCTGTAGCAGGTGACACGGATACACATATGAGCTTCCTAGTGAACAACATTCAGCACGCCTGTCGCTGGTTAACATGGGCTACAAAGACACTCAAGTCTTCCACCTGTAGAAAACTTTGTACCAGTATATACATTATTTTACTGCACGTTGCGTTTTGGAAATTTGTACTGGTTGAAACTGTAGTCTAGAAGCGACAGATACGTCAATCTTTGGTTCGCTTTTTAAGAACAATCATTTTTCTGAATGCCCATTTAGTCGGAGTAGAAATGTGAATCTAGTGTTAAAATCCTTCAACAAAAGTATTCCGGGAGAATATAAATTACACTACGTGTTTCCTGCACAGCAGACTGGTCAATAAAAAGACCGTTCATATTTTAAGTTATAAATTAGTGGTGCTAAGAAATCTTGATATTGACGCATTGTCGTGGTTTGTAGAAAAATCGACGCACATAACATAACAGGGGTGTATCACACACGGTTTCCACTTGATGTGATATTTCTGACGTTATATGTTGTACTTCATTTCTAGACTGCCCTTTTGTGTAGTAACGCAGAAATTTGAATCAACAAATACGATTGCGTTTTTGTTGTCTTCTGTCTACAGTCGTTTTTGATAATCAGCCCGCAGTAACATATACAGTAAAACCTAATCAGTAATTTCACCAGAGCACAAACATCACCGTTGGAGTGGACAAAAGCTTATTTCCCTTCTTCAACTTCTGGTCATTTACTCTGAAACAGCCTATTTGTTGTATTGTTTAACCGACTGAAACAGCTGGTTTGTGAAATAGCTCAAGATTCTGAACATACTTCATGGCTGTAAGCTTCAGTCGCATCGGGTAAATAATTTTATACTCGGAAGTGCTTTGACAAAAGAACTAGTTTGTTTTGAAAAACACTAGAACTGATACAACTATATCGATTATGTTTGTTATAAATATGCAAGATAGACAGAAACGTTTTTTTGCAATACCTAACAATTATCTACCTAACTATCATAGTTGCTGTGATTTTTTCATCATTCTATAAACTGCATTCATTCACACATTAATTACTTTATCATACAGAACAACTGTTATAGACAAATAGTTTTGTAGGCCCCTCATTCCACGGCATGCCTTAAGCTACAGATAGGCTCAGCTGGTAGAGCCAGGTAATATGCTGAAGTTCTTGTGGAATGGCGGAGAGATTTTTCGATTTTAATTTATCCTATCAGCTCCGCAAATGCCGGAAACTCCAACTAATGATCAGGTAGTTTGACCAACATATATTAGCAATTCTGAACAAAGTGGTTGCCATCAGTGGGGTTGTAGGAGGGTGAGCATTCGATCCAGATTTATTAATTATATTTGTGGTCAATAGAACATCGAGTAAGAGACAGTTAGTTATCGGCATTTCGCGAACAGTCTGGCGCGTATGTGAGCACTATCAGTGATTGCAGGTTCGAAATAACCGGTTTCCTTCAACAACTTTCAAGGAGAACGTGACATATGTGATCAGTGCAATGTTCTGTTTTTTTTTGTAATTGCGTATGTTCTGAGTACAGTTACGTGTGGCTTATCAAAATAGATTGGAACATTGTCACAAGTGAACACAAGAATATGACAGTATTGTACACTCGGCGGGCACTCATTTACATTTCTCTATTGCAGTTACGTGCTGAGCTACCAGGACAAATGAGGAGATGATTATCATCATCGCATTCAATATAACGCTCCATACCGCCGACAGGCTCACCCCTCATTTTACTTAGGGGTTATTATTGTTTTCGTGAACTATCCGTGTTGACTCTGAAAAGTTGTTCAAAACATGTCCAATATGATAGTAAACGTTCTGTTACCAATATTTTCCAACTGACTACTAGTTATCTTGGCATTCCAGTTACCAGGATAGCTCATCAGGGTGCAACAAAGAAGAGTCGGTAACAAGTGTCTATATGTGTGTGCATAGTTGTCACCATCTTACCTTCACCCCCGCTGTGTATTTTTTGCACACGGTATTAGTTACTTGTGTACAGTCTGAAAATAAACAATGTTCGTCCGGACATCCTTAGACGAAAAATGTATCCGATAACCATTAACCGAATCTAGCTAGAATCGTCTTCATTGAATCTACTTACAGGCAAACAATATACCAAGTTGACTTATTAAATCATGGCACTCCGGATTATTATGGTATCACCAGACTGAAGGGTTACCTTAATGTTAGTCGATCACGTAAACCTCTGGTGAAGGGTTTTAGAGTTCCAGCAAGTACAGCTGAGTACACGATGGACGTATAAACGACACCGGAAGTCTAGGAAAACTTTAACACATGATTTGAACAGGCAAAATGCTAGCGTTTGAGCTAGATGATGGGGACGACGAGATTTCTCATCAATGCAAAACAAGCAAAACACATTACGGTTGGCTTTCAGTGCAACAATGATTTTTCTCAGTATATAAATAGGCATGTAAACAATGCCCTCTTAGCATCCGTACACCTGGTGTCAAACGAAAGTCATAATTAGCGGAAGAGGAGTGGCACCATAGCGTTGACTCAACAGCAGACAAAAAACACTTATTTTGATCTAACGGTGGTTTCTCTTGTAGCCATTAATAGTATTCCGTTTGAAAGGGAAATATTACCGGCACGGTCCTGAGAGAGAATATGGTTTAAAACCGAAACATTAACAACAAATTCTAATTTACTGACGAGTAGTAGGGGATTTCGGTTTTCATGTATGTTGAACAACACCCACAATTGATCGCAGCTATCGCATTCCCATAGACTTTCCAGTCGGTCCCTTTCGAAAAGAAGCACTAGACTGAAGTTTCTCTCTCGTTAGAGCTCGTCAGTGGTGCATATCCTCACCACTGCCGGGAATGGAATTCCGGCCACGTTATTCATGAGGCAATCGTGGTTACCACTGTGCTACAGACCTCACATTAGGCATGACCAGATTCTCCTAGTGAACGCTCAACCACTTTCGCTTGTGAGTAATGGTCACGTTGCCCGATTACCTCGAAAGGAGACACAGTTACTGTGTGTTCTGTCTGTTACTGCTTGTTCTAATTTCTGATATGGAAAGCCTTTGTATCTTCACTATTGTGAATTGATCATATTGGATCGTAAGAAACAAGCCGTGCAAGTTCTCTTGTGATAGATCACGAAAACAGAGATATGTGAGTGAGGTTAATTGCTTTCCGAAAATTTTTATTTTGGGTTGGTACACTTGTATGCAAAAAGGTAGTGACAATAATGTTACCGATCGGAAAGGAAACAATGAGTAGCATGTGTGGATAAATAGGAGAATTAATTTCGTTACTCAAATGCCAATTTTACGCGTGACAACGACATACAAAGCAAATGTGTCACGGTAGTGAACTTCAAATAAAAAACTCTAAACTGACAAATTGCTCTACATTAACAACAAAATGACGAACGATTTCAAATGTGACCTAGTGAGTCGTTTGACTAAGTAAACAAAATGAATTTTTACGGAATTAAACCAGTTGTAGAATAATCTCATTGATGATGTCTACCTTGAAAAATGTATTACCTAACAAACAAACAGAAGCTTACTAAGTATGTTTGATAAGAAGAATTCTCTATAAGTTTGCTATTCAAAGCGGATGTAAAAGCCGAACTAATCATACACTAACTAACTGCTGCGATCAGTAGTATATGTTATGCTGCAGGCTCTTTTATGATATACCGCTACAAACGATCAACCGTAATAGACTGAAAAATATTTTGCATTGAAATTCCGTCATATTCTTTATCCATTTATTTAGGGGATTCGTGTGGTTAGCATACAGAAATTTCACCACCAGGCGTTTGTCGAGAATAACGCATAAACATTGGACTTCCGCAACAATAAAGAACATCTTATTCATCCTTGCCCATCTGGATGGGTATGACCGAAACAGACAAGACAATTGCGATTCGTGTTGCTTACTGCACCCGACTACCGTTTCGTGAAATACGAAGGTGGTCGTAATTCAGTTATACCACCAGGATATTTGTTGTTAAAGAGCACATGTTCACATCTTCCCTTTACCCTGACCAAGAACACATACCCAAATCGCATTGTTGTTTGATGCGGACCTGTCGCGTACCGAGCTACCAAACCAAGCAAACCAGAACAGCAAAGATCTACGCAGCACATTGCAATTCCACTTTGATGGAAAAATAACACCCTTTCAATAGAGGGAGAATATAAGATACGACCACTGCTAGGCGAAAAGCGTCCTGCGTTTTGATTGGCCTGTTCGTTGCTACACCTCACGAACTTTCTTTTAACAGTTTGTTAGTTAAAATCTAACATGTTTCCGGATAACTTGTTTTAATCATCACTGCTTAAAAATAAATTCGATGTAATAGCTGAACGTCGTCTTTGACTGTTTGCAGCCGATCTGCCGCACTTCCGCATACAGTGGCTTGTGCGTGAGTTCTGATGGGCTGAACTTT
Organism: Paragonimus skrjabini miyazakii; assembly: GCA_014338405.1. Taxonomy (NCBI): domain Eukaryota; kingdom Metazoa; phylum Platyhelminthes; class Trematoda; order Plagiorchiida; family Troglotrematidae; genus Paragonimus; species Paragonimus skrjabini miyazakii. Next base: position 34,729 of record JTDE01003988.1, read on the forward strand.
CTGCGACCAGGAAACCGAACCGGTGCAATCTCATTACGCCATCTACTTACCACTGCGATGAAACGCACTTCATCACTAATCATGACAATAACGAAGTCACCTTTACTATTTGTTCAGCTATGTGTGATTTATGATCCAATTCTTTGCTGGTAGTTATTTTTATACGGTTTTGCCAGTCCACAAATGAGACTTTATTCAAAACATTTCTGTTCGATTAAAAGATTGTCACCTTGGTTTCCATGTTGATTTTCACTCAACTGATTCACGTTTATGATTTTCATGGTTGATATACTTTTCATTAATAAAATTCACTCTAACTTTCTGACAGTTAAATATTTGGAGGCCGGCAAGCTGGGAGGTGGAGCTCCGAACAGAAACTCTCAAACGGATGTGAACAAATCGTTATCGGACGGTTGTCCCACAAGTGAGTTGTATTCAGAATGTCTCAATTTTCATCAGGTTGTATGATATGTTAATACCCAAGGAAACGCAAATGGCAATTTTGTCTCGAACTCGATTCCATGTTTTGGACCAAGCTTTTGCTGGTAAGGTGCCGTTTCATCAGGCTCAAATTATTATTGGATTATGAGATGTATACTTGTTAGTAAAAGGATCAATCCGCTGATTAGATTGCTATAGGCACAATAACATTTTAAAAGAGACCGAATCGCAAAAAGTCCGCACTTCGGCTGGATTCAAACCAGCGACAGAAATAACATACAGAAACGCAGCAAATGTTCTATCAACTGAGCCAAAAAGCCTCAATAACATTTGCATGTGATTTCAATTCCTGGGTGTGAGTGAGTATTTCGATTGTTTAGCCCGGAATCAAATATGTGAGCCAATAGTTCCGCCCTGGTTAGAGTAGATTGAAAGTTCATAACCTACTGCTCCCCAAGGATAGTTCGCGGGTCATTGCACTCAAGTAATAGAAACGTCTGCCAGTAGTCTAAAGATCTCATAAAAAACAAACCCAGGTAATCGTGCAAGCGGGAGTGTATGCTGTCAGTTGACAGTAATTAGCGATCAAAGAAATGAATATAAGTACGATTACGCCAACAATTTTTTATTGTGGTTCACCCCCTTTTTTCGTCTTTAGCCTGAGAACATAGTTTATTAGACCTAAGACATAGTTCCACATCAATTTTGCTTACTTTGTAGCTAGCAAAAGCTGGTGGACTCAAATACCCAACCGCACTTGTAAGCAAAGGCTCAAATCCTAATATAGACAAAGTTCGTTTAACTGTCCAGCATCGTCAAAACTTGGCTCCAGCAAAAATGCGTTATCACAAAAAATGAAATTTGTTAATACTGATCACTCTAAGTGCACTCATTAAACGTTCAGGAGTGATGGATGTGTTGTGTTACAGCTTGATTAATAGGTTATTAGTGGATATTTCTAAGTTTAACGTTTGATACTGCTTGAGCTGATCCTCTCCTTAGCAAACACTACAACAATACTTGCGTTAAGATTCCTTATGAATATGCATACGTCTTCATCTTGGTTTCTGTTTGGCAAACATCCGATTAATCTGCCTTGGACAGCGTCTGTATTATCTGTTTGGACGTTACAACAGCCAGCTTTTCATACTGAAAGCTAAGCTCATTGTCAGTGACAGAGTCACTGCTTGTTGGGTTGTCATTGCTGTGCTAACTAGTTGAAAGTGATGTAAAATGACAATCCAACACAATGAAATCGTTGGTGGTGAACTGCGATATGTTAATAATTGTCGTGATTGACGTCAGAATTGTCCAACTGACCGTACTTGCCCCACCAATAATGCATGGGCATGTGCCTATCGATTGGCAGCAGCTTCCGTGCTGAACAAATTACGATTACTTTTGTTCACTTATTACAAGGTCACTTTATTGAACCTGCTGAGCACTGTGTATAGCCTTTATCTTTGTTGACAGTCTCTATGTGTGTGACTAAACAAAGTTCTCAATTTTTGAGGCAATCGATGTGGCGGTCAGTTAAAAAATGTCTTCTCAAAATTTGGCCTGCGTGGTGAATCGATCAAAATGCATCTACGCTGAATTTCTGGCTGCGGTTTTTTATCAAGTTAATGACTGTCATCACATAGACTACGTCAACTACATCATTTGGTTTTATTGGATAACTATAAGCACAAGATAGTATGCACTTCATCAGACGATTACTGCTACTGACTCCAAACTTACAGTATACAGTTCGGTTGAATTATTGTTGAACCCATCTATCCTCATCGTCTACGAGGGCACTATTCACTACGATTCGTAGATGAGGCTTACTGTCAATACTACAGTCCCAGTCTGCAAATATACTGTGATAATCTAGACACCCGAAAGCATGGATGACTTTGTTTTTTGAAATATTGTGTTCAGCATTCTACTCCCTTGCTTATGAAGACTACGATATTTATCAGTCTAACTGTGCATTCAAAGTGGGCCATCAGCGAGTGTTACGATATGATGATCAGCAGGCTATTCAACATGGTAAATTAATCAAATTTAAAAGAAAGTTTTTATTGGATGCCTTGTAAAACAAATTAATAGTATCGTGTTATTTCTGAAATTATTATCTCCCTTTTAGATGTATATCATAGATTATTTGTCAAAATTCGTTGACCTGCTGCGGTTCCAACAAGATGGATTCAGTCATAGTTTGATGCAATGAAACAACTACTTACTTCAAGGAGAGGCTGAGTTCCTAGTAAAGCTCAGAAAGTTACGGTTGGATACAATAACTAATACTGGTGTATTCATTCCATCGGCGACAGATTATCCTGTTGGTAGAAACTCGGTAACGGTTGACTTAACACAGTTCTCATTCGCCCATTTTAAGTAACCTGAAGTGAACATCTGATCGACCTGAGTATGAAAGTCTGTTGATGTTAAATTAGTTAGTAATACCATTTAACACTTATTTACTCATAACAGTGTACTCATAAGACAAAGTGGAATTAATGCTTGATTGGGTGCTTTATGCATCGATACGGTAGTACAGTCGCGTAAACAACCCTGATGGTCAGTTGGTCGTGTAAGCTGTCGAGATCACGTGCTTATTACGAAGCAAATAGCGTTAGTAGTATCATTCTGCGGTAATGAATAATTATACTTATAAATATAACCATCTGTTCGTTTATTCGGCTAAATGAGCCTCTGTAAATGGGAACAGTTAAGAATGTGACAGTTGATCAGCACGTCGTGAACGATAAACGACTTGATGACGTGCACATCGATGCATTTCTTGTTCGTATTTCATCATCAACCAGAAAACTTATTCACACGTAACCTTTCTATACACGGACAGTCTTCTAGCCAGATACTATGTTTTGAGTGTTTTCTTTCTATCTGTGAATGAGTGATAAGAACAAAGATGGTAGCAATAGTAAAATGCCCCACGACAAAGTTTGGCTTGCAGAATTGACATAATTTACATAACATCTAAGTCGCACAAGTTTATCTTTTGAAAGAAAGTGTACATCTTTTTCATCCCACTAAGGATTTACTCTCATCATCTCAAAAAACTCAGTAGTGCTCTGTGAACAACAAAATGCGTTTGGCCTTCCAACTGGTGCTTCTGTTCGAAGATTATTAGCACCCATCTTACTGATAATTAAAAGACCATTTAAATGCATCGCTGACTTCCCCTTTTCTACCTTCAGCTCCCCCTTTCAATGTCAAGAATAATCGACTAGTTCTTCCTGATATGATTCGATCGCAGATGCATTTGTAGTGCACTGGTTCAACCAAATCCAACGTTGCTGCTAGTCCTGAGATCTGTATTGTGTTCCATTTTGACATCGGGACAGTCGCGACCCGAGGTGAATTACAGATAACCAAACAGTAGACAAGGTCTTAATCATCTTTGTCCAGAACGCATGAGATAGCATTATAATAAGCGATCATTTGTTCAGCCTCTTGTTAGCCAAAGGCTTGAGCATGGTTGAACACGAATTCGCTGTTGGAATATTGTCCTGTCCAGTGTAGGAGGATCACTGGTACTCACCCACTCACGACTTATTCTATTCTTACAGGACTTCAGACTATTCGAACTGAAATGACAATACACGAGTTTCACATAAACAACAAAGCTTTAAGCAAACGATAATTGCAACAATGAATGTGAAACTAACTTTCGAAGTGACCATGGCTATAGCGGGTATTGTTGGTGCTAGGAAAGTGGCCTAATTGTGATATGTCTGTTTTCCAATACTTGCCTTGTTTCTCAAAAACAGTCTCCTCATAGGAGTGGTTACTTAGTGAGAAGAGGTTTTATCAAGCGATGACCACCCTTTTCACCACCCACTTCCATAGGACATTGGAATAATTTATATTATGTCCAAACAAATGCTTTTTGTAAGTTATGTCATAGATTTCTGTGCAACTTGAGATAGCAGCGTAATATTTAATGGGTTAATTCAACTTTCGTCATATGAAGCAAATTCGATTCTGTGAAGAGTAAGTCCAATACTTGTTCTACATTTCTTCCCCATTCTGCAGCCAACGCCGATTTGCCAACTGTGAGTCTGAACGTCACCAATATCAAAGGGTCAACAGCTCAAAGAATTATTTGGAAGGTCGACCAAACACCGCATAGAAAATGCCAAATTCGTTTTAAGTTGCAAAGGAATTCAATCTGGGAAACTGTGGTCAAATTGCTACAACAAACGGATCTGGTGACAGAAAATCTGCAACCAAAAACTTATTACCAATATCGCATTATTATCGTTCGTGGAGGGGCCGGTACAGGAAAGTTGATTAAACGATCACCCACGATCAAATGTAGGACACTTTCTGGTAAACAAGCCTGCTTATTGTTAATCCGATTTAGTATTGCTACACTTCGAATGCACTTCCTCTTGTTTCGGAATTCAGACTAAGTTTCGTTACTCCCAAACCTGTGAATCCTTTGGCCGTTGATAATTAAATGGCCGTGTTTTCGTTACTTATATGTAAAAATTAATAAATACAGTTTTTCTGAGCGATAAATTAACTCTGAACATGAACGCGTGAACTCCGTATAACCGCGCACATACTAGATAAGCAGACTCGGAATTGTATGCATTCGCACATCTTCAACTTTCTAAAAAATCTAATGAAGTGTGCTGTCGGTATTTTGTTACAACTACTGTGCAATTATCTAGCACCGTTGAGGGATTTTTTTAAAATATCCGAATTGTGTAAAATAGACGCATTACATTTACGTCACTGAAGATAGTAGTGAGTTGTTCACATTACCTGCCGTCAGCGTAAATTGATGGTATGTTGCAGTCAATGAAATGATTCGTTTAAATATTGCTTTTATGGTGACAAGGTCAACAGAATAATTGTACCGAATTCAGTTTGACGTGTGTGTAGTGTTGAAGGAGGGACCAACACCTTCAGCCTATTCCTAGTTGATAGTCACCATGCCTGCATAATCGCCAAATATGCAACACATACGCTGTGAAGGTATCATCTCATATTTAGTGAAGCTAGTGAGTATGATCTAATGACTGAAGGTTAATACCAAAAGATTGTCTAACTGATCTGTAAATGGTGCATATACGCGGAGTTATAATGTTATTTCTAAACGATACGGGGATAAATGGAAGCATGCGACTCAGTATTCATAATTTTTACTACGTTACGTTGTCGACTTTATGGCTGCGTTTACTGATAACCACGTGAGTCTTTCCCGATTTAAACGTTTTCAGAGGATGTGTTAGAACGATAAGTTAGAACGATAACTTTGAGCAAAGTGGAGTAATATTTATGAAGAGAAAGGATGTTGTTGTCAGTAACATGAACGGTCAATGGATGCACGTCTCATTATTCCTTCATTTTGTCCAATATCTAAATTCGCCGTATGATAACTCACAGCAAGCATAACACTGTTCCATTTTGAACCCAGCTTGAGAAATCGAAAGATAAATCTTAAAGTTGGAGTATGGTTCATACCATAACGAACTAATTTATAAACCCTGGTCAAACTAGTGTCCACTCATAAGGACCGCGTGATCACTCTTTACATCATACGTGTGTTTACGATGGATAAACCATATAGTCTTATTTATCCAATTAGTCGGTGAAAAAATGTCTTACTACAGATGAGCAATGAAAGAAAGTGAGTAGATGATGCTCAAACGATTTCAAATACCTAACGTTAAGGTTCTATGTCAAGCTGCGAATCTAGGTAAAATCACCGTTCTACAATTCAGATGAGATTTTCTCTGTTGGTACGCGATCTTCTGTTACAGTGTGTCATTCTCATACTAACAAGAACCAATAAACCTTGACTATGTACAGCACACAATACATGAAACAACGATCCATGAAAATCTTCTTCAAAGAAACAAACATTCCAGCATTGTGAGTGCTTGTTACGTACACGATGACAAATATTCCTCTCGTTTGCTTCGCTCAATAGCCATGGTGATGACTAGTGTTTCTTATAAGATTATCATGGATGCGTGTGGTCACCGGTAACTAGTCATCAGCAGCACCCCTACGTCGACCCTGTGGCCCGTTTTTACCAAACGGATTTGTTCCGTTGGTGAGATGTGGTCTTACTGGCTCTCGTGGACACGTTCAGTTAGCCGATTAACTTTCGACAGACACAATAATCACCGAAAGGAGCCGACAAAATAGATCCTGAGACCATGCGGACTCAATAGGTATAGTAAACTCAAGGCCAGGTGACATAACCGAGGCACGAGTAGATAAGACATTCAGAAACAGGCTTACCCCTTTGTTGAAGTTGAAATTGTACTTTTCAAATCAGGCAATCATAAAATAAGGTCATTTTTCAACTCGACTAAAAGACAGGCTAATAGTCCAATGTACGTATAACGGTTAATCGCCATTCCAAACCATTAGTAGGTTGACTCAGAGAAAATCAATTGTCTTGTGATCGAACAACTGCAACACGATTGACTGTAACTTGCTTGCATTTTTCGTCAATCCACAACTTAGATATGAAGTTCCCGAAAAGTTACCATTAACTTTAAGTAATTCAGTATGATATTCATACAGCCAACAAGTTTACTTGTCTACGAAGACCAGACAGGTTAGTATGTCAGTATTCACTTGAACAATGGTTAGATATTTCATGCATCCCTGACCAATGAGAGCATTACGCCTGGTTACATGATTAACAGAATTAATACCTACAGCAAACTTTTGGTATTTGTTTCAACTACAGCGATAAAGAAGTTGGAAGTTACAAGCATTACTGCCAAAGCAAACGTCATCTTTGCTACTTGGAAATTTTTACCACGTGGGAACCTCTTGAAGTTAGTTGCAGTCGGGGGAGGACACAAGCATACTTACACTGTTTTCAAACAAGGCTCGTTTGAGTTGACAAACTTACTATGGTGCACCAAATATCAAGTTTTGTTCGAATTATTGAACGGTAACGAACTCGTCGACATTCAAGATGAAAAAGAAATTTCCACAGAAGTTCCGGGTTAGTTTTGACATAAATTAACGTCAAACGGTTAAATTTGATGGCGATGGTGAACGTTTGATGGGCGTTTTGAACACACAACAGTCAGTCATTTGATAACACCAATAAAATGATGATCACCTGAATGTATTTATATTACAGGACAAAACTGAACACCGAATTTCGATATTCACCGTCTAAAGCACACTGCTGTAAAGTTCAGTGAAGAAAGCAAACTAACTTTGATGAGGATCACGATTTCAGAATTTAAAACTCACTTCCACTTACGTCCATGACTGAGTACGTTTGCTGTATGCATTTTTGACGCAGGTATGGTCATACCAAGACTAGCACTTCCATGCTCTCAAATATCATTATTTCCTGAATGCAATCGTCGCATCACCGAATTATATACTTCCCTCTACCAAGACTACTTTGTTGGTTTCGTTCTTAACTTGAGTAAACGCCATATGACCACACAGATTACCTGTTCTTTTCGACTCAACGAGAGGTGGCCTACCCAGCTCTGAATGCCCGCTGTGGGAAGAACATGGGAAGAAGGCAACTGGGCAAAAATCATGGGACATTCATCGTATGTGCCACGTATGGTAAATACATCTTAATTCTTATGTGAGCGGATCGCACTAAAATACTTGAGCGTCTAGGTTACAGGGAAGATTGAGTGGATGACCACGGATACCGCCTGTTCGTTAGGTTTTGCATGATATGACAGTGCTCACCGAAGTTCGGTTACATGAACTGTGTTATCCATCAGCTTATTACATCATTATTCCTGTGTTTAAGTACTTGGCCTAGTTGCCACCGTCAGCCGTCTGACATCTCAATCTCTGTGTAACAACGCACACCAAACGGATTACAATGAGCAGAAGGTAAGTGCAATCACCTTAGCACGTCTAACCTGCGAGCCGCAAGCTCAGGTTTTTCTCTTTACCTTCATATCAGAATGGCGTTTATATATTAAAGTATTCTGCATAGCACCTACATTTCACATACTCAAGGTGGGGTAGTTTTCGTTTCACCTGTTTTACTCTCTATCGTCCAGCGGAATTTAGCCAATTACCTGGATCCCCAGACTAACCAATTTGTTTCCATTTGTTTCAGCCTTGCATCCTCCCACCGGATTCTCTGTGGAACCATTGCCCTATGTGCTAGGTTACAAAATTCGTTGGTTACCGCTGATTGTTTCACTGCCCGTGTCTTGCAAAGCCGGTTACCGCCTCCGACGGACAACAGTCTATTTAAAAAATAGCACAGCTTTTGACGAACTTATAGATACCAATCTCACCGAGTTTATACTGAAGGATGTGCAGCCGGGTACACAATACGATTTTCAAGTTGAGACCGTTGTCGGTTTGGTACACAGTGAAAACTCTGACACAATCACAGACGTAACAGTTTCAAGTAAGTGAGTTTTGTTGTTGTTTGTTAAAGGGCTTCAAAATATTGAGGTCCCTAGATCCAGTTTACCAATAACGATAGAAGACAAATGTCGCGAGAAGATAACATTTCGTTTACTCTCTTCAGTCATGAACGTAAAACATTAGAATATATAGAACTAGGAGTTAGTGACAACAATAGAAACAATCAACGGTTGAGTTTACATGAAGCTGACCGATATTCATAGCCAGAAAACACTTATCATGACTGCTGTGAGTACGGTCCTTAAGAAGCAGGTCTTTTTGAACCTACCTTACAAAGGCGACCATAGCACAACTGAGGGAAGTCGAAAATTACAGTCTGCTCTAAGTCGTACATACCCTGCGGCTGAATTGTGGTTGCCACTCACAACTAGGAGTGTCCCTCAGTTTATTCATAATCGCGGCCTACTCAAACATTCTGCTCACATGCAATCTATCAGTCCACATGCAGTTGCGGTGACGTCTATATCGGCAGAACAGATCGGTGTCTGCGACACAGATTAGCTGAACATACGCCCAAGTGGTTGATGCGCGCCATGACGCAACAGACAATGGCAACAGGGCGAGTGAGACGAAAACAGGTCGTGTTATTGACCCCCCAAGTCGTTTCAAGTATTGTTGCGTAATCGGAATCCGAAGTTGCTTGCCTTCTCTAAAGCATTGTTGATCAATACTTGACGTTCGATCCTGTGTGTGCATAAACTGTTGACTCACGCAGTTTGTCTGCCCTGGAACTGATAACAATCCTTGTTTCATTTAAACCCAGTCGTTGATTGTTTCTACCGTTGTTGCTATCCGCATGTCTTATATATTCTAATGTGTTACGTTAGTGACCGAAGGGAGTAAACAAAATGTTTTCATCTCGTGACGTATGTCTTTTATCGTTATTGATTTAATAGAGAGCCCACTTGGTCATTTTTACTATATTTTTTGTCTACAGAATAAGCAGATTCTGTGTGAAAAGTACCAAATTACTGGGCCTCTTCCAGGATAGAGGAGCCGCCCTTGACCATTCACAGTTGCCTCTAGTCTACTGTGTTAGTCTGCATAATGAAATATACTTGTTATACTCTAAATAACCTGTGGTTGGTTTGGTTTCCACTAACCATCTGTCTTTTTGTTCTCTTCTAAATTTGCTTACTTCTTAAAGCTTTTGCTATAACTCCGGTTTCCAGTCATTTTACTAAGATCAGTTCATGCCTGTCTATCACTGATTCTGAGCTGCTCAACAAAAGATAACATACAAATAAGTGTTCTCAACCTCCTGCTGTCTGTGGTCTTACAGCCGATGTTACGAATCGTGAACGTGAGTGATCATTCATGTCTCAGCCGTTGCTAGTTGTCTCTCATTAATGAAGAGACCAGTGAGACAACTTTCTTCATAGATACCTAAACAGTCTTGACAAAAACAAGCCACTCTTGGCATTACATTTTTAGATGCTGAACCTGTAAAGGTATGAACCAAATTCATTACATTTTGCATTACGAAAGCCTTAATGTTCTACTATAAATGGATCAAGTTTAGGCCACTTTATTCATTTCTCATGTTTGTTTGCACTTTTGGCACATGTGTTCACTCTGTTCTATGGGTGATCGAACATTGTTAAACTTCATGGTAAATCCAACACAGATCCAACCTTTGTTACACCATTGTTCCGTGTCAACAATGAGCCCAGGGAGGTCAGATGGAAATTTTAAACCATCGCAGGTGACTCATAATTTATTTCTCGCTGAGAAGCTGCTTTTACTGACCTCCTACAACATTCTCACGAGAACGAATACGTATCGGAGCATACTCAAGCAAAGATTCATGTAGTGTCATGATGCTTATGGACAAGTTAAACGGTATTCAGCTCAACGTTATATTTCAGAAACATTTACTGAATTGGCTTAAAAATATACGAGATCGGTGAAGCTGATTCCGGAAACTCGAAATTTGGCTGCATTTCTAACATTCCTTATGGATTTCTGTACCTCACAGAACATTAAGTTCACAAGTAGCTTACCCTAGTCTCTTGGTTGTCTATTTCCAGGAAGATTTTGTGAACACTGAGTGCACAAAGGTGCAGTTTGGTTACGAAACACTTAAAGTAGGATTTCAAGGATATTTGTAGCTCGCGTAATAGAAGGTAAGCTCCATGGAGTGCGTGCGATTCTCGTCACTCGTTCTAATCCGGTTGATATATAAACCTACACGTTCACACATATGATCATTCCATATTGCTCACCAGCATACTAATTGCATAGTTTGCCCTAACAAAGCTCATATTTTTTGTTCAGTACACCAAAACATTTCATATACCGACTTCCAGTAACGCCATAAAACTGCTCAAAAATACTCACCAACGTTCAAAATGAAATCTCCAATGTAAAATTCCTAATTTTGAGTTTCACTAAGGATTTCAGTCTCACATCGATTTAAATGCAGAAGTTACCTATCATTCGTTAATTTACTGAATTTAAGCAGTTTACATTTCTGTGCCAACATCAGAACAAAACATTACAGTGACGATTGCCATACATGTTTTATTGCTGTTTTCTAAACTGACAAAAAGTAAAGAAATGATGTTCGAGAAATTTTTCAATCAACAGTTTAGCCTTCCTTTAGGGCTTAATTATTAATGCTACAATTTCGCCTACTTTCTAGGCTAATCCCATAATCCACTTTCTTCGCGTGCAAGTAAGGTACTCTATTCCAATAGGTACTCTCATTTGATAAACCTACTTGGTGTGCAACATGTTGTTCACAATGACTGCAACATTCGCAGTTTTCTCATGGATATCTTATTTAAACTCTTTAACTTGTTGGTATTAGTATGTATTACTTATTTGTACAGCATGACTCCTGACGGAACTTAAATAAAATTCCTCTGTGTTGTTTTCAAATGGGGAATTGTCAACTGTACCTACGATGACAATGATGACGGTGCCCACAAAACAACATTCCTAACTCACTTCATCCAAGTGAATTTCAAATTAATCCGTCAGTGTGTGGTCACCATTTCGGTAGTGCTAACTTGAAGCGATTAGCTGAGACAAGTACACATAAGGTTTCTACAGTCAACACAACGGATTCACGACGCATTTACAAAGTTCCTAAACTAGTGGTGTGGTTTGCATATTTTTGTTCACTTTTCTGAAAGTTCCTACCCAACCCATGGTGCCCCACGTTGAGTGGGTCGATGGCGGCTTGATGATCAATTGGAGTCAGAAGAGGAATACATCGCAGCGATTGACGTATGTTCATCTGTTATTTGTCCATGACGATAACATATACAAACAGACCGCACTGGAGGAACTTTTGTGGCATGTGTTTCCTGTGAATGGCAACAGCAACACCGAGAAAAACAACTACTACAACGTGAAGAAGTTTCGTGAAACTAGAGTGTTTTTTGCTGTGGAAAATGCGGCTGGCCTTTCGCCTTTCATACGTGTGGCGATACAAACCGATTCAAGTAAGTTACGTTAGACATCCAGGTAACTCGAACATAACCCGCCGACCTGCCTATAACTACTGTATATTATTTGGGTGTTGCCATTGTGCACATAAGCGCAAGTGTTTTATTCCTTGACTAAGGATCCCATCTACATTTTGGCTATCCCCTTTTATGGGTCATCAATCAGCTCTAGGAAACCCCCGGTAATGAGTGATGCTTCTTGGGATAATGAACGTGAAGCAGGTTGATAAATGTCAGGATATTAAACACCACCGGACAGTAAAACCGGTTATCATACCGTGATTATCACTTGGTCATGCAAGTTACCAAGTTATTTACTAGGTGTGTGAGGTAAGACCAAGATAGGATATCCGTACCAAATTTTGTACGAATAAAGTCAAACAAGTTGGGCGTCGTGTTTAACATATTATTGATAAATGGACTGAGAATAAAACAAAGATTTTTATAAGTTGTAATACTTCAGTGTGATTTCGTTTACGACACTCCTGAGGAAGGCCACCCAAGGTGGTTGAAACGTAGAGTATTACAACTCGATCATAACGTTGGTATTCTCAATCAATTTATCAATAAGACCAAGATAAGTCCATAAAGTTAAAATGAAAAACGTAAAATATATATATTGTTATAAAAATGGTTTAAAGAATTTTAACCTTGATCATGCAGGTCTAGAAAGATCTGAGTAGCATTGTGCCTGGTAGTTGTGCAAAAAATGTACGACAAAACCTTTCCAAAGTAGCACTTTGCCATACAAAGTAGATGGAAGAAATACGGTTAGGGTTAGTTCATTCAAAATGTTCTAAAATGATAATTGGCTTCAGATTGTCAGACTGCTCTCGCCAAAATAACTGGGGATGGTGGATGAAATTCCGCCGTCCTTTCAATATGTTCCTGAAAAAATCAGCGCACTTAGTCTCGGTGCTGTAATCTGAGGCTTTCAACAACGCAGATAACGTCGTTTGGAAATGGGAATCTTCAGTGACTGGTGGCACACCTGACTCAACATCATCCCGTTTACCAAAATGGACATAGCCCATTTCATTGCTCATAAACACAATTGTGCATTTTTTGTTGCCTATCGGTTTAAATCAATGCGTTGGTCAATAAAGTTAGCAGTAGTTGGTTATTTCTGACATAGTAATATAGTTTATAAAATACTGGGTTCGTCTTGTCCGTACACAGATAGGCAGGCTTGTTACGTTTCCTTTTTCATAAAGATTGAACATCACCCACAATTGATCGCAGCTATCGCATCCCCGTAGACTATTTAGTCGGCCCCTTTCAAAAAGAAGCACTAGACTCGAGTTTCGCTCTCATTAGAGCTCGTCAGTAGTGCATATCCTCGCCACCGCCGGAACTAGAACCACGGATACGCTGTTCATGAGGCAACCTTGTTTACCACTGCGTTGCTGACCTCACATTAGGCACGACCGAATTATCATATATGAACGCTCATCCACTTTCGCTTGTGAGTACTGATCAGGTTGCCCGATCGCCTCGAGAGGAGACACAGTTACTTTCTGTTAACTGTAACCGACAACCCCTCGACTAGGACTTCTCTCCAAGTTGAAATCACAGAAATCATTGACTTGTTGAGCGGTATTTGATTACTGATGAGTAGTAGGGGATCGGGCAACCTGGTCATTACTCACAAGAGAAAGTGGTTGAGTGTTCACATAAGAAAATTCGGTCGTGCCTAATGTGACGTTTCACTTTGTTGACACTTTGTTCAGATCACATTCATCTTGACCTGACATCAATATGAGGAATATGTCCCGTAGATCTGCAGGCGATAGTTGACGAAATGACCTCGTGCCTTCCCTATGACTCTGTAAACCGAATGGGTGACAAATTCGAACGTACCAAACTGATAGCCCATTTGGATGGCAACCCCGTTCGTAAACACATTTGGATCAACTAGCATTTGTGTTGCTACGGTGTTCCGAAAAGTATTCTTTCTTTTACGTTCATTAGAGCATGAGTTCGCCTGTGTGCATTACTAATCATTAGTTAGACAGCAATCCAGTCAGTTTAAGGCCCAGCTGCCGTAGAAGATATCAGATGCATTAATCAATAATCCTCCGAACACAGATAAATCAAATATTCTATGACAGATTGTGTGTGCAACATATTTTCAGAATAGTTAAATTTCTACTGCTTTGTGGTTCACCGTTTATCATTCAACGCCTTTATTATATTATATTTCGGTGTTGCGGAGTTTGGAAGATGCAATTCCATAAATTTCCAGCCAACTCTCATCTTATCTATACTCCTCGTAATAGATGGATACAGTTTCAATAGTACATAAGTAACCTATGGCACTATCATGTATGAAGTCTACACATCGGCATAACGTTACAATAGTTCATTTGTACCGATGCTTCATTCCAAAACTGAAATTAGTAAAAGAACATTTTAGGAATACAATATGATCGCAAGCACAAAGCATTTTAACACATATACACATGAAACAATAGATTAAGAGAAAATCTTCTAGTGGTTTGCCTATGAATGAGAGAAATCCAAAACGTTTACCATTAGTTAACGTGAAATGTGGATTGAATTTTTGGCCTCATCTGGTTAATTGTTTCCATTTTTGAGTCCGTTCACAAAGTTTTGATTTCATTCTCTGGACATTTTGTGCTTATTCAGTCAGTGCTTAAGCATCTGTCGACAAGTTAACACCTTGCAGCCTATACATATCAATTAACAGTTCATGGCATAGATGGCGATACATTTTAGAGCAATGTATTACTCCAGGTTTACGGTGAAGTAGCAGCCTGAAGAAGACAATGTTTTGCGTACGGTTCTTGTTAATGCCCGTAACATCAGCACTGATCTACGAACTTCACCTAGTCTGAGATCCACGGAACAGCTAACTAGTAAATGAGGTAGTATCCCTAAAACTCCGATTTCTTTTTTTGCTAAAACCCGTTTTGTGTGACCAAAAGCTAAATCGTTAGCAGTGAAACCTTTCAAATGTCAAGAATAGGTGGCGCAAGCGTTGCCGGAACAAAGGCGCAGATTTAAACGGTTCTGGCGAATTGGATAAAGACACACTAGGAATGACTAAGCTTGTCGGAATAGCGCTGGACAGATCACACAGCGTGAAACAAAAGACAGCATTTCTGAGGGATCAATAAAGTGATCGGTCGCATTATTATCAAACTTTCTGTGATTTCACCTGGCATTTTTCCCAATTTAAAGGTACAAGCAACCTGGTCGATTCACATTCCGTAACCGCTGTGGTTACATTAAGGAGTGCATTTCAAAAGCTCCAGAATATTGTACCGAATAAACTTCCATGTGACCAAGGTAAGACAATGTTGGAGTATTTGTGTAGTGCGAGAAAAGACTGTGTCATCCTTTCAGAGGCTGGATTTGGTTAGAATGTCTAGTTAACGATTAGAGTAATTGTTCCAAATTTTCATACATATCTTTCGTTCTATAAATGGTGACAAGTTAAAAGTTGGCGTATTACGAAGTGATATATTTTTAGATGACTAATTTCGTGAAAGAAATTTCATCACTCTGTTGACTGCGGCAAAAATAATTTTCAAGAGATGGTCCTGCTTCTAAGAAAAATAGATGAGCAAACAACGTTTTAAGCCAAATAAGCGAAATTGCTTTACCATCAAACTCTTCTATATTAGTGGATCCCCAGTGAATCTTCTTACTTACAGGAAGTGCATAGAACAGAGATTATAACTATGGTCTGGACAATATGCAACTAGTCAAAGGTTTCAGCCACTACTTTACACTCGCTGTAGTCAAATATAAATTCGGTAAACCGGACCAATAAGGTACACCAAGACCAGTCCTGGGTCTATCAAGCTGATTTAAGTCAGCTTCACTAGTTCAATAACTACTGAGTTAACCACCTACTTTATGCTTTCATGGACCGGTAATGAACCAGTAATTTATAAATTAAAGTACTAAGGTGAAGTTTTCCTCAAAATTTTACTCATTATTCACGTTATGTACGTCTATCGAACAGGTTTATTTGGTCTACAATATTATCTTGGCATACAACATTTGATCAGATTTATTGTGTATCTTGTTAAGAAGCCTAACTTGCACGAATATGTTAATCACAATAAAACTTCATCTTCTAATTATTATTATTTTCAAGCTTTGTCCCAGAATATATTCATCATTCTATATATTTTTTGCGTTCGATTTATTATTTCAGTGATCAATCGTTTCGCTGTTGTTCGTTTCCACGTGTCAAATGTTGCTGGTTCTTCAGCTCAGATCATAGAGTTACACGGCAACCCAATCTCAGCGCCGCCAATAAATACGGAAGAAGAACCGCAGGAATCGGGTTGCAAACTCAAGTTCATTCTAATTCAGCAAACTGCCAATAACAAATGGTACCACCACTTACCTAGTCAAATATTTTCAACCGGGAATCTGGCACCGGACACCGTATACAAATACCAACTGCAGATCGAAGTGGTGGACAGCGGTCTGCTTATACTGATGGAACGTTCTGCTGTTGTGGAAATTCGGACATTTGCAGGTCGATGAAATATTCAGAGCTAGCGAATGACAAACGTTATTACTATTAAACAGTAGATATTTTTGTCACCCATATGGTGCGTTGTGTCAAATGTCGTAAACAGTGCCGACCAGTATCAGATATTTTACAGTGCATTCGCACAGACAGGAGTTCGCGTGCAAACGGCTAACTAGAGTTAACTACTCATTCTCTTGTTCATGATGTCCTACCAAGTTCAGGGAGACATGATAAGCTCACTGACGTTTGATGACGTCTGCAGTCATCAGATCTGGTAGTTGTCTTTGATGAACAAAAATCAAACACGTTCATGGACTGCTGTGGATTACCGAGCCCCACTGATATACTGCCTACTGAAGAGCCTTATGATCCAATTATGACCGTCTTACAGTTCGTCCCTGTCTGGCAGCAGAGGACTAATTTTGACGAGCTGGTGAACGGATCGCGTGAATGGTGGAGAAAAGGCAAAACCTGTGCTTTTGAATTCAGCTGATTAGCATCTGTGTGTGTATGACAAGTTTAAATAGAAGGGAGGAATCTACCGCAGTAACGGCGCTGTAAGTTTAGCAGCGCTTTCTCAAAACAATTATTGTGCTTGACAGACAACATTCGCTGATCATCAGAATACCGGCTATTGAAAGCCCCGCAGAAAGCGTTGTAATAGCAATTAATACAAAACCGTAGATTTCTACTCGTAAGTAAACTGAACAAATATTCATTATCCGGTGGTCTATCCAACGTGTATTCACTCATCTAAGGTTCCTTCCGTAACTATTTTTCTGTAAGGCGTCTTTTATTAAAGCTGAATAGCGAACGCATTTGCGGTCTGCTGAGTGGACTTGAAACGTCATTATCCAGCAACCATTGAGGAAGAAAGAAAAACTCCTCACCGATGAGGCATAGTCTCAGCTTTAATGCGGGATGAGCAAGCAAACCCAATTTATTTGGGCGCAAGAGGGTGGATGCGCACTCATTTTCTCAGCACACATTAACCCTGTGGTCCACATACTACCTGAAATGTGTAACACTGAACTTCCGTGATCCTATTCAATTTGTGAAATTATAAATGGAAGTTATAAGTGACGTTATAATTGCAGACTTTATAAGCATGAGCGAAAGTAGATAGCCTATTTTCAGCAGGATAATACTGTAGCTTTTTGTGCGAAATACTTGGACGAGTGTCTGGATGTAACACTTCCGCAATGACGGGTAGTTTGAGGTGGACGTGCTCATTGACCTCCTAAGTCATCTGACGTAACGATTTCAGCTGTTTTCTTATCTAATCATCCGAAATCACTGGGCTGTACACCACAGCCTTAGTCAATTTTCAAATTAAACGAGAGCACACTGATAACTTTGGTGAACAGTCCCAGTGACCAAGTTAGAAAAGTCAATCACGTCTTACCACGTTAGACCAAAAAATTTGGTGAAACTGGTAGATGGAAACTTGAGCATCTGATATGATCTTTTGCGAGTATGACATAGCACCTCTGAGGACTGCAAAACTTTACTACACTACGAAATTTCCTTGCAGTAAGACTGTGCTCTCTTTTTTGGTCGCCTTGGGTTCACAGATAAAGCTTATTTACGAAAACTTAAAACCTTGAATATTGGACTGCTTAATTAATGTTCGCTGCTGATGTATAACCCACTTTCACATCGAGTGAGTTCGTTGCGATAGTGAACAAAAATCAACGCACTGTTCAATATTTATGTTCATGTGACTGGAATTGCGTTTATAATAGCTTTTTAAAGCTCAATTAAGAGCAAGTAGGGAACACGAAGTCTGCACTTGATAATGTGTGAGCTAGCTCGGTGAACCGACAGATTTGTGCACGTCACAGTTAAATGCTACTGAGCGCTCAGATGTGGAATTTCTCACATGTGGCGAGTCCCAATGTCCTTTCATTACAATCGGTTACCTTATCAATTGTATTAAACAACTCAATGATAGAAAAAGGTGTCGGTGTTATATCGTCGATGGTAGTGTTGAGGAATATCTCACGCAAACAGCTGTCCGGTGCACTTTGTCCGTCATCTACGGGTTAGTTCTCTAAAATGTAGGTCTAATAAACAATAAACACAGCCTCGGCTTCTTCATATGGCGGTAGCCTAGGCTACTTTCTAGCTTTGTTATTCATTCGTTAAAATGAACTGATGACCTCAAGCGACATTGACCTTATCATGACTCCCTGAACTTAGTAAAACATCGTGAATAAGAGAATGAGAAGTTAACACTAGGTAGCCATTTGCGCGCACGCTCGTGCTGCCAGACAGGGACGAACTGTAAGACAGTCGTAATTGGATCATAAGGCTCTTCAGTAGGCAGTGTATCAGTGGGGCTCGGTAATCCACAGCAGTCCATGAGCGTGCTTGATTTTTGTTCATCAAAGACAACTACCAGATCTGATGACTGCAAACGTCATCAAACGTCAGTGAGCTTATCATGTCTCCCTGAACTTGGTAGGACATCCAGAACAAGAGAATGATTAGTTAACCCTAGGTAGCCGTTTGCACGTGAACTCGTGTCTGTGCGAAAGCACTGGTCGGTAGACTGCTTATGTGAATTTTTCATGCCGTGCAATGTCGAATGTCACTGGATGATTTCATCGTGGTTATTGCGGAAGAGGCACCTCGATATGGGCACGTACATCATCGTACAAAATTCATGCACTGAAGTAATGCGTTTTACCCCCATTGACGGGATATCTTGTTCTCTCACTAGTTTTAGTTTTCCAGTTATTTTGCTCACTTTCCTAAACACGACAACAACTCACCACCTCGTGCATAATTTACAATAGCAGCATGTCAATCAAATTATAGTATTTCAAGCTGTAAATGCCTCATCGTGATGGACTGACACATTTATTCACATCGAAATAAAGTGTAATAAGTAAAACAATTCAATCAAACAATAAACATGCTAAATGTTTAAACCTGAAACCAAAGACAATAACAAAAACTGAAGGCTTTTAGTTAATTGTATATGTATCGTTATAGTCATATTCGGGTGAACAATAAATCAATCACTAATGGAAATTGCCCCTCAGCTCACTTATAGTGAAACGTATTTTTGAGCGTTACCTACCATTGCATTTGTCCAAACTGGAATGATTCCAAGTTGCTACCTTTCACAACAACCTGTAGCAGATATTATTTTGAAAACAATTATGTGACTTTCATATAGATTGAACATCACCCACAATTGATCGCGGCTGTCACATTCCCATAGACTTTCCACTCGGCCCCTTTCGAAAAGAAGCACTTGACTCGAGTTTCGCTCTCATTAGTGCTCGTCAGCGATGTATATCCATATCACTTCCGGGATTTCAACCACGGATACGCTGTTCATGAGGCAACCGTGTTTACCAATGCGCCATTGACCTCAAATTAGGCACGACCGAATTATCCTATGTGAACACTCAACCACTTTCGCTTGTGAGTAATGATCAGGCTGCCCGATCGTCTCGAGAGGAGACAGTTGCTGTCTGTTAACTCCAATCGTGAATGCGACAGCTGCGATCATTTGTGGGTGGTGTTCAATCTATATGAAAGTCAAAATCCCCTACTACTCATTAGTAATTATGTGACATGTTAGGCAACCAGTTATCATCATCGCTGTTCGTCATCATATTTTAAGGCAACGATCATGTCCACAGTGGGAACAAACGAATTATAGTTCCATGGTCGTCTATATCTACTATCGTAAGAGACAATTAAGATAAACCCCCCAGCTAGCCAAAAATAACTGTCATTGCAGAACATTTTATTAAGTTGAAATCGTCGAGAAAAAAGTGATGTCCACTGGAACCGAGTGAACCTGAGTAGACAATAAATAACTGTGTATTACGTCAAATTACGAACTGCTTATGAGCAAATACGCAGAAACATAAATGAAATAGCTAGACTTTTAGTGTAACGGAGTAGACTCAATATGAAAAGACTACCATTAACCTAATAGCCTGGCTATCCTAAATAAAATTGTGTTATTGAATTAGTGCAGTCGCTAAGAATATAGCTTCAAAACTTTTGTCAATTATCCGTCGATCGTACTCAACATCAGGGCTATCTTACAAGCACCCAGCAATCTATTAACCAGTGATTATGTGCACATTGAAGTATTCTCTCACGATGTAAGTATGTACCTCTATACCCATTCCTGAAGTATAGTGTAACTTTAGTAGGAAATAATCACGCATCGATTGCCACCTGACTGATCGTGCAGTCGCTAACAAAAGGTCTTTATTTGTATCTATCACAAATGAATATCACCATATTAACACCAGTAATTACTTCCTACTTTTCTCAATCTAGTCAGTACTAATCTTGAATTGACCGGCGTATTAACGGATTACAACCATATTGGACTCAAGTGGAAGAGAATAGCACTGGGGAACTCAATGCGAATTTTCTTGGCTGCAGAAAATATCGACAAGATGACAGAGACGTTGGAACTGGAATCGTATAATATAACCGGGTTAAGCGCATGCACAGAATATCATCTAATGGTGTGTCTACTTTGTGGATCGGAGATGATCAAATGCACTGAAAAAATAACGTTATCTACGAGGTATCCCGGTAAGTGAGTGGTTTATATTATTCACAAGTTATGTTTCGTGTATGCAAAACCCAATAGTTATTCACATTTCCAAACAGGTCTTTTGTTTATTGCAAAT
This sequence comes from Paragonimus skrjabini miyazakii, assembly GCA_014338405.1. Taxonomy (NCBI): domain Eukaryota; kingdom Metazoa; phylum Platyhelminthes; class Trematoda; order Plagiorchiida; family Troglotrematidae; genus Paragonimus; species Paragonimus skrjabini miyazakii. The sequence goes on from JTDE01003988.1 coordinate 56,229, forward strand.
AAAGTACATATAGGCGAACATATGTTTTCGATAATTCATCTTCAGGCCGGTACAATTATTTAAGGAGTTAATAGAGTTAGATCGAGATATCGATCAGACATATGACAAAGAAACTAGGTCACTGGTCAGTCAAATTGGCGATGACTTGATTGGTCGGTTACGTCACGCTCGTTCATTGGTTTGACCGCGCAGGTTGACCATCGATCCGATGGATTTGTGGCCATGGTAGGTGCAGCGCTTGAACAAACCGTTTTTGATGACATAATACCGGGTCAAGCAGCCTGATTCCAATGGCCTCGGCAGTACATAGTGTTCTAATTCGGATCGCTTTTGGTGGGTTGCCTGGCACGCGACATACCACTCTGAAAGCTTGATCAGTGTTCACCTGGTGTCCGCTATCAACCAGATGAGCGAGAATAGCACTGTTGATCGATCGTGATTCCCCGTGCCCCAGCCACCGTGGATGGTGTTCTCGGATTCGTTTCGAAAGTTGTCTTGACGTTCGACCAGTATAACCTGCTCCACAAGAACAAGTGAATGAGTAGATACACATAGATGTGGTCTGAACTGTCAGTCTATCTTTGTGTGGAGAATTGAATACGAAGTTCAGCTGTAGCATAGGTCCTGCTAATCGTCTGGTTGAGCCTGTTTGTCAGCCATTCGGCGGCATTTTCACCTTTAAAGGGTACTCGAATAAACACCGGCTTCTTTCTTACGTCATGCACTTCAGGCTTAGGTGATATTCTGATCATATTTCAGGCGATAAATCGTTCCGGATAGCCGTTGTCGTGAAATACTTTCCTTATGAATTCGAGTTCACTTTCTAACTTATCCACTGAACAAATTTTATATGCTCCATCAGTCAGGCAGCGCACCTTAACCTGAAGTGTATGACGTAAGAAAGAAGCCGGTATTTATTCGAGTACCCTTAAAAGGTGAAAATGCCGCCGAATGGCTGACAAACAGGCTCAACCAGACGATTAGCAGGACCTATGCTACAGCTGAACTTCGTATTTGATACGGTCCCAGAAACTCAGTTTATGAATGTCCTCTGCTTCTCGAAAACTATTCCAACCGAGTAAGTGAGATGTACACTTTAGGAAACAGTGTTGATGGAAATCTGTGAATCTGTCGTCGCCACGTTTAATGAAACGTTCAACTAAGTGCGAGATCTATTCATACAGAAACCGTTTTAAGTCAACTGGATTAATGAGTGAGTATTTGTTCCCCTCTACGTTCAGAGTAGAATCGTAGGATGTTAAATGCTTCACTCGAGGTTGTTTTGATTGTGCGTTGACTGAAACTAGTTTCCTAAAAGTTAGCTGGTTTCACTAGATGCATAAAATTCGTAAAAACGTACACACAGCTATGTCCACTGATTCTGCATCCTCATTCTGCACTTTCTATAGCTGCACTGGCACCAATGAACTTGACGGTTGAAACTATAATGGAACCGATTAGACACAGAATTATATGGCTGCCAACGGTGTTCAAGCTCAACATGACCGGACTGTGTAATCTTACCTACCGGATTAGCCGTGGGAAAATAGGAGAACCAAATCGAACGGAGTTTGTGACTGCCCAAAATGAAATCGTCATTAACGATATAGAGCAGAATATCACATATGGATACACAATACAAGCGGTGGTGAATTCTCATGTTTTCGATGCATTCACGGAGGAAATATTCCTACTGTATATGAAGGGTAACTTTGTCCAATGTTTTATTTCTCAAGTCCCTATGCTAAAATGTTTCTAGTCATGTACATTCATAACATTAATGTAAATTGAATGTAGGCCGAATTCAGAAGGAGATATCGTTACAAATGTGCTGTCCTCATTAACAACTTAGCCCTTTCTAATAACACACTGATACCCTTCTATTTATTACATACAGATAGCCAACATAATCAAGTTCATTTCTTCCAGATGCACCATAACATGCAAAACTGAAATTGGAAAAAAAACTCCGTTTCACCAAAACATAAATTTGTCACCAGTAGACAAGGAAAAACCGCTTGAAGTGGCTAAAAATTAGTTCGATACACACAGATGTAAATGTCATTTGTATACTTCGATTTATGTTGAGAAATATGACGAGACATTCACTAAGTACGGTACATAATGTGTAATTGACATTATCTACTAAATTCAATTGGGGGTCTCGGCCGGGGAAGATTTCAGAAGGAAAATGTATGGCGTATACCGCAACATCCAGTTTGAAAGTTCTAGTCGCAACTGCACACGGATTCGTAGATACAACGATCATCTATACGCCGTTATGAATATTCAATACATGCAAGACGGCTTATTTTATAGGGAATGTGACAACATTTGCAAATGTGCATCAGGTCCGTGGGCTCCAATTCTCACTGGTCGACGTGATCACAATTTGGAATTAGATGTGGGCTACTGGAAGTCCAAACGTAAACATAAAATTCTAGGAAAGCTTTGTCTCAGTCAATAAAATACCCGCTCGCACCTCACCAAACTGCATAACCGGTACTGTTCTACTCAATGAAGTTCGTGTCTAAAACGACTTGCGGGTGTTTTGATAGGCTGAAGCCCCATTCGAATTGAGCTCCATTTCCAATATCAGTTTCATTTCATAAGCCACCCACTCGTGATAATTTCAGACGTGCCCAAATGAACTATACTGGCATGTCCATTAAGATTTCCCCGTAATTGATATCGAGGCGGCCAAATGCGTTTCTGAGAATGACAACAAAACTTAAGATGGCGGCTTTCTCAAACTGATAGATTTACAACTGTGAAAAACCTTGGCCTCGGAAAGCGTCTAATCAGCAACAGAAACGGCATGCCCAAACGCCTCCGACCTTCTAGAAACTTAACCATGAAACGACGCCTAGAGCTCATAGCGATTTCACTTTGCTGAGTTACTCATACAACCTTTGTTTTTATCAGGACTTCACACAATAATCCAGGAACTCGGCTGTCAAGTAGGTAGTTTACGGCATGATCCAAATAAACCACTATAAAACACTGGTGAAGTTCCGATGACGTAAAATTGGTAAGATTATATTACTTTTACATGATACTCCAAAATACAATCAATTTACAGCTTTTCCGGGAAGCCAAAATGATGAACGTGAGTGAACGAGTCTGGCAAACTTACCAAATCTTTTTGTTCAAAACAGATTTGTTTCATTTTTATCTCTCTATCACTAACTTAGTTTGCGTTGTTACTTTGTTAATCACAAAACTAAATCCATGATAACGGTAAGGTCGGGTCGATCCGAATTTCGACAACTTTCCCATGCCAAATTTCAGTTCTTGATCAGATGCAGAAACAAAAGAAATTTCTGAGTAACTCAATTTCAAAGGACCCATTAAGCTTTGTTATTGTGGAGAGAAATTGCCTCAAATATGCGATAGTTTTACACTAACAAGTGGTCGGTGAAATATTTAACCGTGGTACTACAGTCAGTATCAGAATGAATAAATCGAATTTTGTAACGACTACGACAAATTCAACCGAAAATGTGCAAGCAAAGAAAAGTGATGCCGAGGAAATAAAAATAATGCCGACTATCATGCTGTCGATTATCATAATTACAATGGTTTTATGATGCCGATAATCACGATGGTGAAGATGCTGCCCATGTGATGCTTCAGAAGTCAGTTGTTGCTTTGTGAACCCAGTTGCGAGTAATTCACTGTGGAGCTGATGTTGAATGTTTCGTCAAACTTTATCCCTGCCACTAATGTCTCCAGGAGTCTAAGTTTTCTGGTTTCTTTCTATTTCCATCTCCATTATTTGATTATTTCGCGCACGTTTGCTCTGAACCCAAAGCGCTACACAATGTTTGACGGAAACAGCAACATTAATCAATCAGCTCTCGAAAGCAATAACCAGAAAAGTACTTTAATTTAGTGACGGTTTTAACCACAGTCACTGAAGTCGGAAACACGTCAATGATTCTGTTCATGTAGTGAATTACAAACTGTCCTTATATCGTACTTACTAAAGGAATGTGAATATTGGTTTTACAATAAACGTTCCGATGTTTCTGCTAATTTACCAACAACTTGGTGAATATGCTTGCATGCAGTAATGAAAAATTATTTGCTATAAAAAACTGGTGAATTTGCTGGAATAAAGCTTTGTATACATTGTTTAAACATAGACTGAAAACTTATGCTGAGGTGATAGGGCTATACGTGAATTAATGGATACACAACTCGAAAAACCCGTAAATGAATGTGATGGCAGATAGCCTGGGGTCGTCAGCTTGCTAAAGCTATGGGCAAATTAAACCAGGGGACTGAAACTGTTTGTGATCAACAATTGTCTAGTGAAATTACGTAAGGTGTACTCTGAGAGATCGGTCGAAATGTCTTTTGCAGAGTACGTCACACACAATCCCACTTGCCGGTTTTAAAGTCATTCGGAGATATAACTGCTTTAAGTTGCTACCTGGTGAGCACACAGAAACTAATTTTCGATTAATCTAGGCCGTGAGTATTTTGCAAGGGGTATGCCTAAGCCTTACTATGTAATCCCCCATTTCAAATTGGAGTAGAATCCACAGATGGTATAGGCTACAAATTTTGTCCTTCGTGAGTCACTTGACACCTCTTACTCCACATCAGTTACTCACATTCTACTCTTAAACCAGATGAAATGTCATTAAAAACCACAATCAAAGTATGGTGAAAATTGCCATCAAAATGTCTGAACCATGCATGCATGTCTGCTTGTTATTAAGATGTAATTTATGACGAGTACATATTTACTGACATAAAAGCATGTTACTACCACTTTTATTCTTTGTGCTCAAAAATACATCGCATTACCAAGGGTTACTAACCGACCCTGTTTGCTTGACATACTCTAATTTGGTTATGGTGTTAACAGAGTTTGATTTATTGGGTCGGTTTAAACAATGTATGAGTATGACTTGAATAGTTGTTAATGCTATTAGCTATGTTCTCGGTTTCGACCCTAATCACAACCCCGGTTCAATTGTTTTCATTCCACTTCGGATACAGAAGAATATACATTACGCTTTGACAAATCACTGATGAGTATTCAATGGCCGAACAATGACAAGATCATGCAATGGACAAACACTTCATCTCCTCTCCACATGCGATCAATAAGGCTATGGACTCAGATGAAACACAACGACGCGTATTGCGCACACGTTGTACATGTTACCAGTAACAACACGAGGATGCTCAAATTCACTTGTTATGGTGGATATCGTCATGTCAAATCAATGACGAAAAATTATACAGGCTCGCCTACGCTCATTTCTGTTTTAGTTACATATCTGTAAATGTTGTCAACCGTACTGTTTGTGAACTGTCACAAAATGACGGACAAAATTGTTATTTTCTGTCCAACTTAATCCATGGAAATTATGTAAAAGGAAACAAAACTGTGCGTATTTAAAATGATGATTGTTATCTGCGTATTTACCAATTAGAAGAATGGCAGTGTAATTTATATGGTGGTTACGTTAATTGCTTGTTGGTGGTTGTGAGTCAAATGATTAAACCAGCAAGAGTGATTATTGATGTAGCATGAACTATTTCACGAAGGCAATTTAAATATTGTTCTACTGTATCCCACCTACCATGAAGTAGAATGTATTTTCCGGTTTGAATTCCACCATCATTCTTGTGTTCTTTATTTAAACCTGTTGATTCCACTATCATCATGATACAAAGACCAATGTTTAATTTCTGTTAAATATTCCACCAAAAATGCATAGTAAACAGCTTCCCATTGGCTGTTCCACATTTCAAGTTTAACATCACCCTCAATTGACCACAGCTCTTGCATTCCCATAGAATTTCCAGTCGGCCCCTTTCGAAAAAAGCACTAGACTCGAGTTTCGCTCTCATTAGTGCTCGTCAGCAATGCATATCCATATCACTTCCGGGACTTGAACCACGGCCACGCTGTTCGTGAGACAACCGTGTTTACCACTGCGTCATTGACCTCACGTTAGGCACGACCGAATTATCGCATATGAACGTACAACAACTTTAGCTTGTGGGTAATGATCAGGTTGCCCGATCGTCTCGAAAAGGAGAAACAGTAACTGTCCTGTTAACTTCAATCGATAACCCCGCGATTAGGACTTCCTAGACAGGTCGAAATCTCCGATCTCATTAAACCTGTTAGGCGATATTTTTAGATTACTGATGAGTAGTCGGGGATTTAGTTTATTTCAATTTGAAAATCACCCACATTTATTTTTGTAAGCTGTAGTTGACAATCTCTAGTACAAAGCATGTTCATCCATAAAGAATTTCGGTTGAAAGCAAACTTGTAAGAGTCCCCATTCGATGTCACTGATAGTCATCCCCTCTGGACTTTACAAACTGAGTTATGTATTCAGTATAAATTATATCGTGCGTAAAGCATCAGTACAGTAAATGCTCATCCACATGGCAAGATTCTTAGCTTCACCCATAACGGTCACAGCAAAATAATACTGAGATACCAGTGTAAAATGCATTGTACTGCGATTTAAATATCAGTTCCCAACATAAATAGATAAGCAGAACATTGGTGAATCGTTCGCATTAGTCAGGCACCGATGGTGCATATGATGTTTACAGACTCGTAGAAACAGGAATTCACGTGAGTATGAGGCGACTAGTTGACGAGACTTCTCATAATGGTTCATAATGACCCGGTTCACTATAAGACAGGCGAACATTATACTTCAATTTTATAACCGCCTTCTAAGAAACCTCGTTGTCAATACCAAATTTTTTCTTATCCGACAGCAATTATTATTGTGTAATCATGAAAACAACATTTGTTTCGTTTAGAGGAGTGCTGTTTTTGTAAGCTATTCTTTAGCAGATATTTTCCGCGTTTTAAATGATTGATGTAGAAGCATGTAACGTTGAAATTATTGCAAACAGAGACACCACATTGTTAGCAATGAGCCTGGATTTTAGGAACAAGTGGGATAACGACGTTGTTGTACAAAATGGTTTGGTAAATTTGCAGGATTTTAGAGGTCACGTTAGTGGGAAAAATGATCAACAGTCAGCAGGGTCGTATCCGACTGTTCTTATATTATGTGGATATATATTGTAATGCGTTACTACTAAGTAACTTAGCGGATTTATGATTCTTAGATGAGATCCGGTTGTGTAAACTCAGGGATTCTGTTGGATTCGAACTAGCAACAGAAACATCATGCCCAAACGCGGCAAGCGCCCTGCCAGCTGAGCTACGCAGCCAGGTCAGGAGCTCGGAAGTTCCACCCGTCCCACTGTATGATAGGGAATTCATTAAATGATCCAGGCAATCGACTGTCCAGGCAAGGGTTCTCGAACATTTTATGTTGCAATCCACCAACGCCAATATTGAGCATAGAAAATGTATTGCTAATAAGTGGTCAGGCAGATTTGTTATTTTTAACTGAGACCAAATGTGACTAGTCAGGGTTTCGAGAAATCCTGCTTGGGCAGTCAATCTCCTGGATCATTTGATGGATTCCATAAGAGACAGTAGAACGAGTGGGGAACTGATTCCAAATGTGACATTTCCGAGCTCTTGACCTGGCTTCGTACGTCAGTTGGTAGAACGCTTGCCATGTTCGGGCATGATTGTAATATGACCGGACTATCGGAAAAAATGTAAGCTAAAACAGTAAGTAAGTTCTGTTAGTCAACTTTTACAAACATCAGTTCCAGCTCAGGCTGCGATTTGAGATCCAGGTTGCATTCTGGTGTTGCGACCTGCCCTTTACTTTTCCCGAGTACCAGTCATCCTATACTACTCCCAATGAAGGCTGTATGTTGTTCAATATGTGTAACCTTGTTTGTTGGAATAAATGTAAACAGACTCCAATGGTGGGACCTGAACTGACAAGAAACACATTGAAAATATAATGCAAAGAAGACAGTCCAATAAATTAGTACATATTATACATGCATATCACATACATTGTATTGCGCCCCAGAATGAATGAGGAAGAAAAACGAAGATTTAACGAGACCAAAAACCAAACATAACTGCCAACATAAAATACACTAACAAAGTGAAAGAAAGAATAGAATGAGTAGAGGTCATCATAACCCTTGATTTGGAAAAGAACAGCGAGGGATTTACAGAACGACAGCGGCCATTACTTGAAATGTACGGGAATAATGTGAAGTTGATTTAACTTACGTCAACCCAACATACTCACCTCTTCACTGATGGTTTACTATAAATACGTTGGTGACTGTCTAGTTCGAAATGGCTAGCGTATTCTCCGCCGCATTCATCGAAACTCCACATAGTCATGTTTCCACGACCTGTGGCACTCATGCTTCCTTTGTGTACCACACAGTTCATTTCACTGATGTGCAGTTGTCGCTTATTGAGGCTTCTGACGTCCATTTAGATCGTATTCCTGCAAATTATCTGGTCCAAGGCTAAGTCCTCGCAAGATCTAAAATCAATATTGCAACACGGAAGACTTACATGGATAACATCTCTGGAATCCCCATTTTGACAACCAGGATTACTATAACCTGTTTTCACTTGTCTTCACAGCAGCTCTTTTGATGCATATTGATAGCCAACGAAGCTGACTGAGGATCAACATGGCTTCAGTCCGATACATGTCCACTAGCCAAACTACCTCAGAGTTCGGAACCACATCCAATTAACGAATACCTAAGATGCGTGTTAGACAATTTCACATGGAAACGGCTCATATGTCATGTATCCGACTGATAAAGTGTTAAAGTTCCACTGTTTCGCTACAATGCAGAAAGCACTAATGAGCGGTACACATGAAGCCTTGTTTTTATTTCCATGTGGTGGTTCTTTCAGACACGTCTTTCATGACGTCCGGAAGCAGTGCTGGCTTTCGCCACACGAGCTAACGATTGACGATCCACGAACAGAACTGTCGACAGACTGCGACCAGGTATACAGAAATCTATGCAGCTATCTGCATCGTCTCACCGATGCGGAGTTAAAGTGCAGGAATATCACCTCTGCCCGGAGAAGGTTGAAAGAAAGAAACAGTCTTACCTGCATTGATATCCAAATTTAAACTTGGATGCCGCAGTTGCGAAAGCTGTCGTCAGTCGATTAAATTCATCTTTGCTGTGTAAAAATAACGCACTAGGTTCTACAAACAACAACATGCGCATTATCGAATTAATTAGCTCAGAAGAATTGTGTCCCGATATCTGTTGACGTTTTGCTCACTCCGCTTACATCTAAGTAACTGAACAACGAGAATACGAAAAGCTAAAGTCCACATCATTCAACGCTTTTTTGATAGACTTGACAGACGGACCAAGCTTCGTTTACAGATAATCGTAGAACTCCCTGTGTTGTCAGCAGTCAGCATAACCCTGCACCACTTCATCTTCCTTCCTCCACCAGTTGTCCTTGATTCCACGGAGCCGATCGACGAATGTGGCCCTTTTATCTTTATTGTAAGGGTACATTCTGACGATAGCACACCTATCCTTCTCTCATATCAAACTGGAGATAACCGCATTGTTATCACTGAATTAGTCGGGCTGTGTCTTGCGGTGCATACTGTCTCCTGCTGTGATATATTTCTTCAACTGTCGCCACATACCCCCCAATGATAGTGAATAAGGGTG